>CAUYTI010072797.1:0-50952 GCA_963575145.1 Galago senegalensis
TTTTTTTTGAGACAGAGCCTCAAGCTGTCCCCCTGGGTAGAGTGCCGTGGCATTACAGCTCACAGCAACCTCCAACTCCTGGGCTCAAGCGAGTGTCCTGCCTCCGCCTCCCAAGTAGCTGGGACCACAGGCACCCGCCACAGCGCCCGGCCCGGCTATTGTCTTCAGTTCTGAAACCTCCACCTCCTCCCTTGTAGGCTTCCCCCTGGCGGAGAGTCTGTCTTCTTCCCAGTACTCATTTGTGTTATTGCCAGTGGTCAGCAGGTTAGCTAACTGTGTCAGTGGAGATGCTCAGTGTGTGGTGGCTGCAGGGAGCCAGTGAGGGAAGGAGCAGTTTGTTAAAATGGTCCCAGATCAGCCAGTCTCACTTCGTAATGAAGCTCATGGTGGCCACTAGGGTCTCTTCTGAAGCGATGTTCAGAATATAAAATTTTAAATTGACATTAAACTTAATGAATGTGTCCTGTATTCAGACAAAGACGAGAGAAAGTATTATAATTATGCTGCCTGGTTTGATTGCAGGTTTTAGATCTCCAAGTTCTCATTAATCCCTTCCCCATTCCCCGTGGCGGCTTTTCACCCTTTAGTATAAAAGGGATTTTTTCCCTCCAAATTGTATATTCATCCCAGATGTTTTAAGACATATTCTTTCTTTTATTAGTGTGTGACAAACATAAGGTGCATAATAGCGTTCAGGATAATTCAGGTTCTATTTTTTAATTTTTGAAACCTCAAGAAGGAGCCTGTCATTGTATTTTTCAGAATCTCTAGCCTGTTGACTTATGACATGTTGGGGTTGTATAAAAATGTCTGATGATTAAGATCCATTATATAATTTAATGTGTACACCAACAGCAATTAATTTTTTTTTAAATTAGATATGGATATGTGTGTGCCACAAAAATTATGAAACTGAGGAAAATACTTGAAAAAGTAGAGGCTGCATCAGGATTTACCTCTGAAGAAAAAGGTAACTGTCTTAATTTATGATACATTCATTAGAAAGAACTTGAAATCACATTCACATGCTAAACTATTAGCAGAAATATGTGGGCTGTTTGGGGGTTTTACTTCAAATGACAAATTCCCTTCTATGTAATACATAATTCTCTCCTCTTTTTCTAAATCCTTACTCTTGTCTAAAGTGAATGACGATGTGGAGTGATGAGCTCCTTTAAGAAGCTGGCTGGTCGTAGCGTATTAAATACTTAAACAGAGTTCCTTCCTTTCCAGCAGCAGTAACAGGCCGCATGGTTTCTGTGCTGTGCGGAGGGTTACGTGGAGTCAGCCACGTTTTACTACTTTGTTTTCAGAAACTGCTGAGTGGGATTAACTTTATGATCACAGCACAGTTCCGTCATCTCTCCGTAGCTGGTGGACTTAGATGCAATACCTGACTTTGAACTTGTTAGCAACATATTGTGACCACCTGTAATGGGTGGTGGCTTGATCATTACTGAAATAGCAGTAAAAAAACAGAGCATACTTCTGGCTTTACTCCATTTATTTTATATCCCCCTCCAAATTAATTATTTCACTATATGAGAATTATTATACCTTTTCAAACGCAACAAAGTTATAACGAATTTAAAACGTAATACTTTAAATATTCTTTGTATTTTTCCTTCCTCAAGAAAATGTGAAAGCTGTGCTTTTAGTTGGGGTAACATTGAAGGAATGAAACTGAATTCAGAATAGACATATGCTGAATTAAAATTTAAAAAGGAATAATTAAAAAGTTTGTGACTAATTTGATTTTATATTTTCTCCTAGATCCTGAAGAATTCTTGAATATCTTATTTCATCATATTTTAAGAGTAGAACCATTACTAAAAATAAGGTAACTTTTAAATTGTTATAAAAGCATTGGGAAAATGGGCAATTCTCATTTCTGTTGCTGCCACTGAGTAAAAATTATTTCCTTGGTGATTACTTCATATTGTGTTTGTTTAGAGCTCTGAATATGCAGAGTAAGTAAATTAATTTTATTCTTGCCCTTTCCGTAGTACCACACTTTACTTGAGGAACAAATCTAATGTAAACTTGTACTTTTAATTTTAAATACAATGATAAGTATTATTGCAAATCATTTTCTTATGAAACTGTATATAAATATTTTATAATTTAAATTAGTGAACTTTTTAGGGAAAAAAAAATCTCATTGTGACCTACTCAAGCACTGTGAAAGCATCGTTTTTGTTTACCTGCCACGTAAAGAATTAATGTCTTAGATTAGCTTTCTTGTTCTTAGTTGTGTAACTTGGTCTCCCCCGTCCCTGACTGTTGAATGAGAGCTTTGAATTTAATGCAGTAAAGTTCTCAGTGAAATGTTCTGAGTAGCTAAACTTTCAGGACAGTTTGAATGTCCACATCAAAGCAGTGGTCCTTTCCATATTCCACCCAGATTTCTCCATTGAGAATCTCGGTTGTCATATAATCCTCCCGTACACAAACACCCGTCCTCCCCTATGTCTTAGGTGATGGTGTTTGATTCCCGTGTTGAGTTGATGGATGAGGAGAAACCACAATTGCAGTTTGATATTGTTTGGGAAGTTGTAAACTGCTGTGAGACCCGTACATGAACTTGAGGAGCTCACGTTTAAAGATGATAATCATAATATGTGTTAGAAAATCCTAGAGAAACGCTGTAATTAACAAAATAGTTTGTAATTTGGCTGTGTAAAATAACCACGGAAAAATCAATAGCATTTCTGCATACCTTCAAGCAAATATGAAAAAGAATAATTTAATATTTCATGAAAGTGTAAAATACCAAGAAATCAGTTTTATTGAGTTAGATTTTTAAAAAGACTTATACAGAGCTAAAGGGCAATTTGATTAATTAGTGGGAAAGATTATGTTCTAGGAAGGAAGATTAAATAACTATGTTAATATTTTAGAAATTAACTTGCACATAAACAAGATCTTTACTTTTAGAAGGAAGGAAAGTGATTTTAGATGTCTTTACAAAATTAAGTGGGTAAAATATTAAAGAATTGCTTAATAAAAGAGCTCTATTATAAGCTGTAAAGGCAGACACTAGACATTAAAATAATGTGTGATGCTGGCATAAAATCAGAAATATGCATTGATGATACTGGAGAGAAAGCTTGGAAATAGAATTAGTGACACGTGATGTTTCAGGGTCTGTACCGAAGGTCAGTTTTCAAACACACACAAGAAGGGTGCAGGCAATGTATAATGCAGGGAACAGCAGATGCTTTGGGAGAAGAGTGTCAGCTTTGTTTTTCATTTTTCAGGAGAGAAATTCCAGATGCTTAAAACGTTTTGTTTGCATCTTTTTGTTCTAGCTTACACCCTTAAGGGGGACATAATACACTTTCAGTAATAGTGTAAATTGAATAATGCAGTGATCCTGCGGTGTGGGGGTAGAGGGTAAGGAGAGGCCAGGCGCATCCAGGGATGCATCTCAGAGTCTGAAGGTCTTGTGGACTTTGACAAGACCCTTGTATTGACAATCCCTTGTTAAAAATTAAATTATGAAAAGATATTTTAAGTTAGCCTTCTTTTTCGTCATTCTTTTCCTCCACTGACTGAGGGAGAGTCAGCCAGTGCTACAGATAGGAGGATAAGTCCCTTAAAATCTGAAATAATGAAACAGTTTAGAAGAGATTCCTAAATGATTGAAGAGACAAAAGAAGAACTAGACCCAGAATGCAGCCCAGAGGGATAGAGTTAGAAAACAAGGACGAGAACATGAGAGACCTGGGAAGTCGGGGGTGGAACTTGAGTTCCACAAGGAGACACCTGACAGAAGAGAGTAAAAAGCAGGGTTTCAAGCAATAGTAGATGAAGAATTCTTGACAGACGTAAATTGTAAGAGTAAAGATATTCAGAATTTCTGAGCAGGAAGAACTAGGACTAAATAACCATTCAGAGATCTAATCCAGGATATACTTAATAAGACAGAATTGAATTTAGAACAATAAGGAAGAATAAAGAAATTGGTAGATCTGGGTAAAGTAAACCTTAGCGTCTAAAATCAACAACAGCGATGGTAATAATAATAATAGTGGCTAACTGGGTACAGTGGTGAAGTCATAGCCGCTGACAAGAGTGTGGTGACTGGCGGCAAAGTATTCCAAAAAACAATGGAGTGACGTCAGCAGTCACCAGGTCAAGACTCAGAGGGACTTCCAGATGGCACAGCTGAGTAAGTCTTGTTACAGAACGTGGTCTGGGTGTTCTTGCTCCACGGACATAGCAGACCTGGAGTAGGTTCCGTAATGCTGGGGAACCTGGCAGCTTGAAGGATTTTAGCGGCTGTCCATGATGGTCTGCGTCACTAAGGTAACAGACCCAGACGATGCAGTTCCGGGAGCGTGTTTATCTGCCTCCTAGACGTTCATTTCACTTTAAAAGTTAACGCATTTGCCCCTTTTGCCCTTGGGTTTTCCTCAGTGGAAATTGTGGAAATTGTGACTCCTTTTGGTGTACAACCCACGTTGCACAGTTTTGCCCGGTAGCGCCAGCTTTGTTGTGACCCTGGGTTTTTAGCCTTCTAAACTTGAGAAATGAGGGTTGAGTATGGTTGTTCCTCCTCCCTGTTCTCTGTCCCGGTATCGCCAAGCTGCTGTCCTCTCCAGCCTCGATTCTGGATCCTTCTCTCAGTCTTTGCTCCCTCGGCCACCTCCCCTCCTCGCCTGCGGTGTCACTATTTCTGTGGACCTGTACTACTCTCTGGTTTCTCAGTTTCCTGTCTTAGTTTTTTTCTGTTACCTGTTAATTTTCCATGTTTTTTGCCTTTCACAGAAAAATTCTGGCCTTTTGCACTCATCAACAACCAACTAAAATATTGGTATAGCATAAACTTCAGTTTTTTTGGTTATCATCTGGTTTTTTTTTTTTTTTTTTTACAGTTTTTGGCCAGGGCTGGGTTTGAACCCGCCACCTCTGGCATATGGGGCTGGCATCTTACTCCTTTGAGCCACAGGCACCACCCAGTTATCATCTATTTTTATTTGTTGTGGGTTCTCAAGACTTTCCTGCTTTGTTAACAGATAAGTTTTGTTTATTTTGGGGTATAAGAACTTTTGGAAAACTGAGGCTTTCTGTAGACTGGTCTCTAAATCATCGAAGTTTTCTCATGAAAACTACGTTAATATTATCCCTTAAAAATCTTGAAATCTATAGTCTATAGTAATACACACATAGTTTATATAACTAGTTATATAACAACTATAATCTATAGTTATATGTAGTTTATATTTAAATAACTATAAATATACTTTATATAGCTCTGAATCTGTAGTTATATAAACAGTCTGACTGTATATCCAAAACTTTTACTAAAAAGGTAAATGGTAGACTTTAAAATTGTGACTCCTTTTGGTGTAGTCTTAAGGAGTAATGACATTCTGTAAAATACTCAGAAGGACAAATATTTAATGTGATGGTAATACTATGACTGCCATATAGTAGGCATTTACTTGGTATTTGTTGAATAAATGAGTGACCATTTAAAGGCCAGCATACTTTAGCAGCATCAATAGTGAGCGATTGTTTGCTTGCTGTTGTAACCCAGGTTATACTTGGGTTCTTGACCTAGTTCTGCCTTTGACTTGTTGGGAAGTCATTCTCCTTCCCAAGATCTTGGGGCTTCATTTTAGAAGTGAAAGTTTGTTCCAGAAGGTCTTTTAAGGGTCTGTCACACTCAGACGTATGAGAAGTTATTTCCCTGTCTGAAGCATTAAATGCAGTTGGCTTCTTTGTAGATTTGGATGGCGAAGTTGAACTAAGTGATTTTAGCCTCTGGTCGTTACTTTTCACACAGAGCTTCTTAATTGGGGTTATTATACATTATTTTTCTCCTGATCATGGAGAGCTTTTCAATATAAAAAGGAAAACAAGAAGTCATTTATAAGGTCTGGTGCAAAGTACGTTTAATCCTTTCACCTGATAGTTTTCTTTCCCCGCCCTTCTGACTGTCCCGAACCCCGTCGTGGATTTGAGGACTTTTCTCCTCTCGTCTTCGGCTGGTGCAGTTTCACATTTGCTTCAAGTATTAATAAGTCACGTGTGTTTTCTTCCTCGTGCTTTCAGATCAGCAGGTCAAAAAGTACAAGATTGTTACTTCTATCAAATTTTCATGGAGAAAAATGAGAAAGTTGGAGTTCCTACAATTCAGCAGTTGTTAGAATGGTCTTTTATCAATAGTAACCTGAAATTTGCAGAGGTTGGTACCACTAACTGCGTTTTATTTGTGAGTCCTCAGGATGCTTCAGACTATTGGCAGATTCAATACCTATTGATTTTAAAAGCCAAGAACAGTTTGAGACAAACTGTTAAGAAAACACAAATTTACAAAAAATGTCCAGTGTTGCAACTTGTTCATATAGAAAATGCCTTATGATTAAGACTGAATTTTTGGATTTTAGATTCAAGCTAATCTGTAACTGAAAAACTTTTAAGAAGTTTAAAGTAAAAGGAAGATTTATTTATTTATTTTTTGAAATGATCATTTTGCTCAAGCATATTATCCGAATATATCAAAAAACAATGTTACTTGTCTCCCTTCGTTAAGAAACAAAATGTCAATAAATTCACGTATTGTTTTATTAATGAACAAGTGATGTAAAGTATTTTTCTTTTTCTAAAATTTTCATGATTTTAGTGGCACATGCTTATGTTTTATTTTTTCCCCATTTTCAAGTACCGTTTCTAGGATTCCCCATTTTAACTGACATCCCCCCCCCCTTTTTTTTTGGTTTTCGGGGATTCATTGACGGTACGGAGAACCAGGTTACTCTGGTTGCACTTGTCAGATAAAGTCCCTCTTGTAATGGTGTCCCGCCTCCAAGAGGGGTGTCCCATTTTACTTTTATTGTACTCATGGAATGTTTGGTAAAACCTTAACAGCCACAGTTATTTATTTGTGGAAATACAAAGAATTGTGTCTTTCTGTGGTAGTTTTTGTATTGCATTTGCAAAGAACGGTTCCTCCTAAACCTTTATTAAATATAAACCAAACATAAAATGCCACTGTCCACAGTCATTGTGTCACTTGAGACCCCAGGTGGTTGCGCTCCCTGACCTCTCAGTGTTGGCGTGTCTCAGCAAGGACGGCTCCTTGGCTGTGGCTCTCCAGTGGGGTGTGTCCACTGTGTGGCTTCTGTTCTGCAGGCCACCAGTAGGATGACAAAGATCACTGCTGGATTTGACAGCCGTGATTGTTTCCGTTTTGTAGGCAAATGTTTTTCAGTGCTTTGCTTCTAAAAATATATATCTTTTTATAGGCACCATCGTGTCTCATTATTCAGATGCCTCGTTTTGGAAAAGACTTTAAACTATTTAAAAAAATTTTCCCATCTCTGGAATTAAATATAACAGATTTACTTGAAGACAGTAAGTATAAGATGTTTTAGTTTGTTGTTTTTTAAGAATACAATCTGTTCATTGATATATGGGATTGTTGACTTTTTTTCATGTGGGTTAATTTGAGTTCTCTATAGATCCTGGTTATCAAGCTTTTGCCTGATTCAAAATATGCAAATATCCTTTCCCATTGTGCAGATTGTCTATTTGCTTTGGTTGTTGTCTCCTTAGCTGTACAGAAGCTTTTCAGTTTAATTAAGTCCCATTTGTTTATTTTTGTCATTGTTCCAATTGCCACAGAAGAGTTCTTCACAAAGTATTTTCCCAGGCCGAAATCATCAATTATTTTTCCTATGCTTTCTTCGAGGATTTTTACCGTTTCATGCCTTAAAATTTAGTCTTTTATCTGTCTTGATAAATTTAATCAATAAATTGAGTGGAGAAAGGTGTGGGTCCAGTTTTAGTCTTTTACATGTTGATATCCAGTTCTCCCAGCACCATTTATTGAATAGGGTTTCTTTCCCCCAGTGTATGTTCTTGTTTGGTTTATCAAAGATTAGGTGGCTATAAGATGGGGGTTTATTTTTCTGGTTTTCTATTCAGTCCCAAATGGAAATAGCCTAAATACCCATCAACCCAGGAATGGATTAACAAGCTGTGATATATGTATACCATGGAATACTATTCAGCCATTAAAAAGATGGAGACTTTACATCCTTTGTATTAATCTGGATGGAAGTAGAACACATTATTCTTAGTAAAGCATTACAAGAATGGAGAAGCATGAATCCTACATGTTCAATTTTGATATGAGGACAATTAATGACCTAGTACATGGTGGGGGGGTGGGAGAAGGGGAAAGCATAGAGAGAGAGAAGGAAGAAGGGGGTGGAGGGAAAGAAAAGCAGAGAGAGGGAAGGAGGGAGGGGAATGGAGGGTCAGGGTGTGTGATACATCTTTTGGGGCTGGGACACAATTATAAGAGGGACTATACCTAACAAATGCAATCAATGTAACCTGGTTCTTTGTACCCTCAATAAATCCCCAACAATAAAAAAAAAGAAATAAAAATTTAAAAACAGTAAATGTTGCCAACCACTGTCCGTGGATCACAGGAGTCAGGCTAGGAGCCAGAAAGTGGAGCCACAGGCCACTGGCTGCAAGGGTCACAGGAGCCAAGTTTGGAGCCATTAAACCAATTAATAAGCACCCACACTTCTATATGAATGCTATAACTCAACTACAGTCCACAATGAAGGGGAAAGAGGAGGGGGAAGGGAGGAGGGAGGATGGGTAGAGGGAGGGTAATTGGTGGGACCACACTTACGGTGCATTTTACAAGGGTACATGTTAAATCTACTAAGTGTAGAATATAAATGTCTTAACATAATAACTAAGAAAATGTGGTGAAGGCTATGTTAACTAGTTTGATGAAAGTACTTCAAATTGTATATAAAACCAGCACATTGTACTGCATTAATGTATACACACAGCTATGATTTAATTAAAAAAAGAAAAAAAATACTACAGAAAAAATAATGAATGGGAATAGCTGTGTTCCTTCAAAATTGTATTTAAAAAAACTGGCCCTAGGCTAAATTTGGCCAACTGGTAATGTTGCCATATTTAGCATGTAAAAATGAAAAAATTGGAATTTCAGATAAACAATAATTAATTTTGTAAAATACAAGTATGCCCTAGACATTCAACAATTAAGGCTTAACTGGGTATCTTGTGGTTTACCTGCCTACACTGCCAGCAGGCTGTTATTTTGTGGCCTCTGCTTTAGACACAATTTCTGGGAGGAATTCAGTATGATTCTCCAGAATCAATTCTATTTGATACAACACCAATGACAATAAATACTTGTGAGTACCAGTGGATTTTTTTCTCCTTGTGTTAACCCTCCCCTCCCTGCTGCCTTACATTTGCCTCCTGGGATGACGTACCAAGTAAATTATTATTCCATCCTTCTATGGACTGAACTGTCTCCCCCCAAACACATAAGGTAAACATGTAACTGCCCTTGTAACTGTATGTAGAGATGGTGCCACTGTGATGAAGTTGGGGACATATCCAATATAGATAGTGTCTCTGTGGGAAGAGACACCAGGGAGTACGCTCTCGCCTCTCTCTGGGTCTTTTTTGCTCACTCTTCTTGCACCTACAGAGAAAACCATGTGAGGTCACCGTGCTAAGGCAGTAGTCTCCAAGTCAGGAAGCCCACCCCTCAAATCAGCCCTGTTGGTACCTTGATCATGAACTTCTAGCCTTCAAAACTGTGAGAAAATGAATTTCTGTTGTTTAAGCACCCAGTCTGAGGGATTTTGTCACACTAGCCTGAGCAAAATAACACATTACCTTCCCTGGTTAAAACTTTAATAGCAAAGAAAATTATGACTACATGTGAAACCACATTAGTATTTGCTGTGGCCCAGTGGAGGATGTGTGCCTTGGCTCCAAGCATAATCCTAAAGAAATGGAAATTAAGAGTGACAAACAAGATGTGAAGGATCACTCTATGATCAAATTAAAGGAGCTGGAATAGAAAGTAAGATGAAGAAAGAATCAGAGAAAAAGAGGCTATAAAAAATGTTTGTGATACTGTATTTAAAATGAAAAATTCCACATAAGTAGATATAACAAAAACAATTCTTTAAGCAAAAAAATGTAGTCACAATATAAGTTACTTGATGGCATAAACTTGAAAAGGAAAATCAATTATTTGAAGAAAATTATACTTTATCAAATTCTATTGTAGAAGAGGTCATGAACTTGAATAATATAATAATGCTGGAAAAAAGGCCAAATACAAAAGTCAAGTGTTAACCTTCAGAAGACACATGATCATCTACTCTTCCAAAGAATTTGAGATTACAGCAGAGATAGTTGACATATATTTTGTATGAAAATGTTGTTAAGATATGATTAAATCTAAATTTGTGGCCACGTATGTTGGCTCATGACTATAATACTAGCAAGCACTCTGGTAGGCCAAGGACTAGGATTGCTCAAGGCCAGGAGCTTGAGGTCGCACTGAGCTGTGATGATGTCACTGAGCTCTAGCTCAGGCAAAAACAACATTGTCTCAAAAAACTTTTAAAAATTTGTTTTTTAATTTGCATTAAGAATACAGATGTCATCAACCTAATTATAATGCTAGCAAATTAAATCTAAAAACATAAATATAGCAAATCTAAAAAACATAATATAGCAAACCAGGCAGGTTATTATAATTCCGAAATCAGAAATTTAGCATGATAGCATAAAAATAAAGGAGTAGACTAATTGAACCTAAGAATGTAAGTTTAAAAATCTTATTTTAAAAACTAGTTAACAAAATCAAAAGATCTATCATAAGAATTACTTAGCATATTGAAATATTTAATTCTAAGTACGCATGAATAGTTCAACTTTATATAAATTACCAGAAAAAAACTAACTTGCAAAATGACATTTGACAACATTAAATGGCCATTTCTTTTAAAGACCAGTAAATTAGGAATAGATTGAGAGTACTAAGATATAAGAATTAAGTCACCCAAGAATGACACAAACAAAACAATACTGGATGAGAGTTATATCGACTTGCCTTCATTTACGTTATTGCATACCTAGAAAATCAAAGACAATGAAAAAGCAACTGGAGTTATTCTGGACAATTTGGTAAGATAGCTATCTAGAAAACAAAATATAAGGCCGTTAGATTCTCTTTATATTAACAATAAATAATAAAAGAATATATCTCATTTCTAACAGTGATGAACATGCTAAAACTTCCTTTAACAAAAGGAAATCCTGCCATTTGTAGCAACTTGGAGGAACCTGGGAGACACTGTGCGGAGTGAACCATGCCAGAGGCAGAAGGACACACACCATGGGTATCACTCATCTAAGAAATCTAAAGAGCCACGCCCACAGAAGCAGAGAGTGGGATGGTGGCTGCTGGGGACTAGGAAGGATCAAAGGGCACAGAACATCACTTACAAGATGAACAAGTTTGGGGGATGTAGCGGGGTGGTGGCTGTGCCAATTAATTTGATTATGACTATCACTACTGGTGTGTGCAAATCATCATGTTGGACGCCTTGAGCATATACAGTATTTACCAATGAAATATTTTAAATCCTAAAAAAATTATGAATTTAATTGGAAATGTATTGGGCTAAGAATGAAAGCCCATGTTTGACATCATGAATTAAAAAATCAGATGCTCAGTATGAGACTGGAGAACGTGTTAACTGGATCCCAGCAAGGATGTGGTTTCACAGTGTGAGAGGGGGTTAGAGGCGGCGGAGGCCTTTTGTGGGAGGTTAATAGGCTGATCCACAGTTAAGAGACGCCTGCTGACAAATGAGGGCTAAGAGATAAAAAGACATCTGTGCACCTGTGTCTGCGTGTGTGTCCGTCGGTGCATTGGTGTGTGTCTAGGGAACTTTTATGGTTTTATATTTTACATGTAAGGTGATGACTGGTCCATGTAGAGATAATTTTTTACAAGATGTGAAATTTAGGTTAAAGTTTATTTTATTTTGCTTTTGGATAACCAATTGCTCTAGTGTCATTTATTGAAAAGTTTATTCTCTCCTTGGTTTAAAGAGAGAATTTTGGTTTAAAGTAAATTAGACATCAATTGTAGAGTTCAGTCAGGTGAGATATGTCACCTGCAGTAGAAACAATGACCAAGCATTGTGCTCATGGTGACAGAGCCACCAGTGAAGACTGAGCATTCATCACAGTTCACAGCACTGTGCAAGTGTTCACATGTCATTGTATTCAACCCTTTATGAAACATGTATCATTTTATGTCTAGGTCACATGGAAAGAAAATATAGTATGAGCAGAAATTACTGGCTGCCAGTAGTTAATTGCTATTAAATTGCCAAATCTAAGATGTCATATTCTAGACCCCATGCTCTGAGCCATTATAACTAACCCCAACTAGCATTTTACACTTTCCAAATGCCTTTTCCTATTTAATGTAGTGCTCACTGTGACTCCTTGAAGTAGCACTTTACTCCAGAATCAATGTTAGCCTAACAATTGGTCTTTCTTGTTGACTTCTCAGGCGTTGGCTTTTCCCCAACTCCACTCTTATGTCTTTTATTTCTGGGATTCTTAATTGCCCTTTGGTTGCCTTTGCTTATAATATATAATAATCATTGACTTTGCATTGGAAAGGACTTTAAAACCAGACAGCATGACATTGGAGCCTACTTCCCCTTCCCCAGTCTTTGCTCATCTCATTCACATTTGTAAATTTACAGGAATTTTGAGTACACACTGTCTTCATATGCTCACGGCATGCCCACTGGACACTCTCCTGTGTGAAGTTTTATGTCTTTACAATCTGATCTACTTTGTTGTCTTTCTGGTTTGTTTAGGCTGTTAGAAGGTAGAACTGTTCTACTTTAGACTTACTTTCCATGAACATTTAGTTAGAGGCTTGAAGTAGCTGTTGCTCCTGTTTCCAAGCTGAACCCATATTCCAGTAACTTCCTTAACTCCATTCTATTCATTCTGACAATTTACATATGACTCCACCTGATGGTGTCATTAGCAGAATAATCTTCAGAACTGTGAGAGAAAGTCATAAAATAATCTAGTGCTTAAAGTTAAGCGGAAAATTACATTTTACTTACAGAAGACGAGAGCTTCTGAGCATTGAGACTTTTTTATGCAAAGACTCATTACTCAGTGGAGCATGAGAAATGAAGCAACATGAAGAATATTATATGTGACGGTTTTATCATCAAAGTTCATGTTGCAAAACTGCTTTAATAATAATTGAACCACCATATTCCATTCTTTCTGCTTGATAAAGTTCTAACTCCCTCAGCTGAACAGAACCGCTGTTTGTCATTATTTTACATATGCTCCAAATATTCAAAGACAGTACTTTCGGAGTGTGCACACAGTTCTGACTTGTTCTAGTGTGAAACAACCTAAGGACAGATCCTTTATCAGTACAGTTATACAGTCAGCATGTCAGAAAACACACAGGCACTTGTTTATCATTTATGATCAGATGTGTGTGATTTAAGTCACACACAAGGAGACACCAATGTTTCAGAGTAAATGGGTCACAGAGGAGAAGGATAGGGCATGTTGTCTGTTCATATGCCTCTCAGCAAAATCAGCTTTGCTGAATTTCTGTCTGAATCCTAAAATTTGCTTATCTTTAGGTTAATTTTTCCAAACACTTCAATCAACATCAGAGATTAGCTCTCCCTGAATTTCCAGTGAGTACTGAATTCTCTCTCCTAAGTCAACAAGTTGAGTTATCCTCTCTGTTGCCACTAGACTGTAAGCATTTACCTGACACTGGAAAGTCTCAGGAACCAGGAGGAAGCCCATACTTTTCCTCTTCATTTTTATTTTCTTCTTTAACAACAGGCCTGAAGCCAGGTTAGGTTTGGTTTCCCTTCATAATCTCTGTGCTGGCAAAGCTGAGATGTGGTGACTTAGCAAGAGGGAGGAGAAGGTCATCACCATCGCCTGAGAATGGAGGGACCCTGACCCTGGGGAGGACACATTCTTTTTAGGTTGCATTTCACAAAAGCATTTATTTGCATCTCTGTTTCCCAAGTTTATGATTTAAGAACAATCCATTTGATAACAAAATGTATTGGTACAGGATCTTGGTTGGGTATCTGCAACTTGAAAATACGATTTTCTTTGTCAACTCGGAATTTCCTAATTGTTCAGGCAGTTGAGGTCTTTGACATGATGAGTCTGTTATCAAAGCACTCCACCCCATGGAGTAGAAATTTATATTTCTGTGACTGGAAAAGGTAATATAATTCTAAAAAGCAACAGTTTATTTTATTAATACTCAAGTTTTTGTTTGTTTGTTTGTTTGTTTGTTTGTGAGTATCACAGCTCACAGCAACCTCAAACTCCTGGGCTTAAGCGATTCTCTTGCCTCAGCCTCCCAAGTAGCTGGGACTATAGGCACTCGCCACAATGCCCAGCTATTTTTTGGTGCAGTTGTCATTGTTTTAGCTGGTTCAGGCTGGGTTCAAACCTGCCAGCCTCCACGTATGTGGCTGGTGCCCTGCTGACTGAGCTATAGGCGCTGCCTAATCCTGTTTTAGAAATTACTTTTATCATAATTTCCAACGTTTATTTCAAATGGATATGTCAGAAATGATAACAACATGAAATAAGTTTTATTCACTGTCGGGCTCAGTTGTCAATGCTTGACACACAGGTACGTGCAAATGCGTGCCAGCCTTCCACTGTCCCTGTGAGGGAGGAGTATTGTGATCCCTACTTTATATATAAGGAAACGGAACCAAAAAGAATTTTCGGCATTTACTCAAGGCCACAGAGCTAACAAACTGCCCAGCCAGTTATGGAAGGAACTAACTGAAGAGGCTGGTTCACCCTCCTGGTCCATGTCAGATAAGAATCTTGAGAATTTTGGGAAAAATTGAGAGCCTATGATTTAAAGACAAATGTTTCTTCTTTTTTTTCTCTCTCTCTATTTCTAGCTTATAAAATTGAAAATCATTCTTAAATACCATAGTTGTTAGTTTTTCAAATAGTAAAATCACCAGATTTTTTTTATTATTCTAAAGGGTCATATATAGATTGATATTAGAAACATGTTCATTTAGAATACAAAAAAAATAAAAATGTATTTCAATTAAAAGAGTTGGAGGCAGAGTAATGCAGTCTTGTATTAGAACCTCTGTGTATTAGCCTCAGATAGAGACACCTGTGGTTGCTGAAGTGACAGAGTTCTACCTACCTCCCCCTTGCTCGGGAGAATACCCGGAGATGTACTAGTTCACAAAAACTTAAGGAAAGTTTGAACCCCAGACTGGGAGTGGAGTCATGCAGCTTGGCCTCAGACACATCTGGGGCCCAAAGAATACTTCCAGACCACAGTTTCCTTTTTTTTATTTCTGAGTTTTCCTTTTTCTCTCTCTCACTGGCTGTCTCCACATAATAGAAAAATACAGCCACTGAAAGTGTCCAATTTTATATTTTATCACTGCCATCACTGAAAGAAGACTGATTCTCTTTTTCAGTTGCAATCTGAACAATTTCAGGAAAGCATTCATGTTGACATTGCTGGGGAATGGCCTCCTTAGGTTGTCAAGTGCCATCAGAGGAGAGGCACCAGCATGCTTAGAGGAGTGGTATGGGGAGCCTGGTCCCAGGATCCTGTGTGGAGCTGAACCCAGCAGACCCAAGACAGTCACATCCCAACCCTGCAGGAGACAGTATGGCTTGGTGGCGAGAATACGGGATTGAAACACTGAAGAAATAGTGATTCAAATCTTGGTTTGACTAACTACAACCGATTAATTAAATTATCACATAAATTGTGATATCATAATAAGTGAGGGGGTAATAAGTAAAGTAATAATAATAGCTAGCATTAAGCTAGCTAGCCATCATTTTTAACCAGAGCCTTCTGTGTTGATTCAGTCCATATAATAAGTTTATGACATAAGGACAGTTAATATCCCCCTTTCAGAGGAAAAACTCAGGAATACAGATATTAAATAAGTGCCTCAAAAGCTCACATCTCGTAAATTTAGAAGGCAGAATTAATATACTATAATAATATAAACATGCTGGGCCTTACAGGATGGTGCAATGGTCTGTGAATCAGACTCAGAATTTCAGGATTATAAAAATATCCCCCATTCTTCATTGGCAATTACTGGTCACTTGTTCAGGATAATTTAGGATCTTGCCCAGGGAGGTGTAGCCACTGAGAGCCTTGGGCCGCCATCTTCTGAGGTTAAAATTGTGGCTTTGCCATCCAGCAATTCCCCAGCCTTGGACATGCTGCTCAACTTCTCTGTGTCTTCTTTCTTCCTCTGTCAAATGGAGGAATAGTAATAGTACCTGCCTTTTGGGTTATTGTAAGGGAAAATTACTGAATCGATATTTGTAATATCCAAATAATGCCGCAGCCTGTAAACACTTAAGAACGAGCTGCTCGCATTGCTGCTAACTGCTACTGTGTCTACAATCACCACTATCGCTACCGGCACCAGGCCTGCTCATGCCACTGTCAATACCGCTGCGGTCAATACGACTATCACTGTTGCCACTAATGCCCTAATGCCCCCGCTGTCACTCCCGCCACCGCCACTGCCAACACTACCAGGACAGCGGCGGCTCCTGTTCATTCGCTGCTGGTGCAGCCACAGCACCAACGTCTCTAGTCACCATAATTAATGGCAGCACCACCACTGCTGAGACTGAGTTTTCTTCTTCTGAACCCACTAGTTTTAATCACCTTTGAATTTCCACATCCCATTTTTATTTTTGTGTCTCATATTTCATTTAGTCAAGAAGTGTCTATCAAGCTCTTACCTTCACTAGGCTGGCGAGGAAAGGTGTGGTGGCTCGGAGGGGCTGAGCCGCGCAGCTTGGCCTGAGTGCGGCACTCTGGACAGCTGACCCCACACGGGACAGTAGACCCCACGCAGGACAGCGGATCCTGCTCCAGACAGCGGACCCCATCCTGGACAGCGGACCCTGGGCAGGACAGTAGTCCTGGTGCTGGACTGTGGACCCTGGGCAGGGCCTGTGTCTCGGTGACAAGTATACTGCAGGGGAATTTGCCTACAGAAACACCCCAATGTATTGTTTTCTTGTTTATTTTGTTTTGGTTTTTTGCCCACACTTCGTGAACATATCTAATTGGACTAGATATTGCAAATAAAATATTTCTTTTTTAGATTTTTTTCCTAAGAATATTAAAATAACTTCGGTTATTGCCAATAAATGCACACTTGCTATCCACACAAAAAATAGACCCTCAATACCATTATTTTCTATACGTAAGTGCTTCTGAACGTACCAATGACATCTTCATATAGAACTAAGTTATCGTCCTGGATGCTTGAAGGCTAATTTTGGTTTCTGACTCAACTGATTGTTTCTGTACACTTGGGTTAGTTGCAGCCTCTGAGCCCTCGTTTTCACCCTACAAAATAAAATACTTTTTGTAGTCTTCAAGTGTCCTTAAGTTCTGACATTTTTTTTTTCTTTGGCTGGGGCTGGGTTTGAACCCACCACCTCCAGCATATGGGGCCGGAGCCCTAACCTTTTGAGCCATAGGTGTCACCCTAAATTCTGACATTCCTAATTCTACGTACAATGCATAGAAACTCGGGATGTGATAAGAGTATTTAACCTCATATACTCACAGCACATATAAAAAGTGATACACAAAAGGAAAAATCTTGTGTCAAAAGCTCTTGCCAGAAATAAAGCTGACATGCTGTGGAAGGAAGTGAGGCCGTCAGACAGGAGAGGTTACACCATCCAGTGGGATAAACAGGGCACAAACTAACTTTAGTTATATTGTGAAAAATACTTTAGAGTAATTAAAAAACTGCCAGACCAGCAATGCAGACTTAAACTTGATCCAGTATTAAACTAGGACAGTATAACTGAACCAAAAACAATGGAATAAATTTTAAATCATGAAAATAAGGCAGCATTTAAGTTTGAAACTTAATGAGAAGAGAGAACTAATGCAACATAGCAAGAATATGAATTTTAAATCCAAATATTTAAACATAAGGTATCTTAATGGGAATGCCTATGGGAACTGTGTATTCTGGTGGTGAAAGTCTTGGGGTGGGGATGAACTCCGAGGAGAGTAGTTTGGCTGGCTGGCTGCCTTTGTGGGTCTCTTACCACAACACTCAGAAACAGGTTCTGCTGTCACTGCCCCTGCCCTTGCTTAGGGCCTCACATCCCCTCTGCCCAGGCTTATGTGTGTAGAGTTGCTGATTGTTTTGGATAAATGTAAACATGTTCAAGACATCCTTGGCAATGTGTGCCCTGCCCCCTTGATTTCCACTCACATTGCAAAATACAATATGTGTAAACATTTCCTGGCACATGGCTGGCAGAAGACTCCAGTGTGCCTGGAGAGAGAGAGCAATGTCTCTTTCGGGAGCTCCAGTCGGTCTGTGAGTTAAGGTGTACGGGGACACACAGGAACATGGGGGGTGGGGGGCACGGGTGGAGTGGGAAGTTTGCACAGGAACACAGGGGGGTATAGGTGGAGAGGGAAGGCTGCATGGGAACATGGGGGGTACAGGTGGAGAGGGAAGGTTGCACAGGAACACAGAGGGGGTACAGGTGGAGAGGGAAGATTGCACAGCAACACAGGGGGGTACGGGTGGAGAGGGAAGGCTGCACGGGAACATGGGGGGGTACAGGTGGAGAGAGATGGCTGCACAGGAACACAGGAGGTACAGGTGGAGAGGGAAGGCTGCACGGGAACACGGAGGGGGGTTACGGGTGGAGAGGGAAGGCTACACGGGAACAAGGAGGGGGGGTACAGGTGGAGAGGGAAGATTGCACGGGAACACTGGGGGTACGGGTGGAGAGGGAAGGCTGCACGGGAACACAGAGGGGGCGGTACGGGTGGAGAGGGAAGGTTGCACCTGTGGTGGATCCAGGGACTCCCAACAGTGTTGAGCTGTTTGGACCCCATCCTCAACATAATCTTTAGTGGGAATGACACTTAACTGAATGTTTAGAAGGTCCCAAGATGACAGATGCTGGCAGGGTGCAGAGAGAAAGGATGACTTTTTCACACTGTTAGTGGGAATGCAAACTACTACAACGTCTATGGAAGGTTGTATGGAGAATCCTCATGGAACTCAGTGTGGACCTACTGTTTGATCCATCAAGCCCACTTCTGGGTATTTACACAAAGGGTAAAAGATTATTTTATAAAAAAGACAACACCTGGTGTCAGATGTTTATAGCAGCACAATTCACATTTGGGAAGGTGTGGAGACATCGCAAGTGCCAACACCGAAAGGATAATAAAATGTGGTAATGCAAGCTATGGAGTACTGCTCAGCCGGAAAATCTACAGTGACCCAGTACCTTTGTGGGCTACCTGGAGGAGACTGGAAACCATTATTCTAGGTGAACCACCACAAGAACGGAGTAACACACATACTCAGTACCAAATTGAAACTACTCAGTCACCACTTTAGTGCACACCTGGAAGTCTCAGTGAAAACCACGCTGCAGGGTGGGGGGCAAAGCACACACTATCTGGTGAGGGTCACACTCACCTGTGTAACTTTGACTCAATCTGCACAAGAACAAAGTATGCAAACAAAACATGTGTAACACCTAATATTCTGACATAAAGAAAAACAAGAGTAAAAGAGAAAGAGAGCTCTGGCTACAAGGCCAGTAGCTAATCAGAAGGTGAGGCCAAAGCTCAGGATCTTGGAGAGCAGGTGGGCAGGGGAGGAAGTGGCCGGGGAGGGCAGCCTTGACCCAGGCTGAAGCTCAGTACCCGGGAGGAGGGCGGTAGGGGAGGACAGCCTGGCCTGAGCAGAGGCTTGTTGGTGGGGATGAGAAGATGTCCATGAGATCACTGGTGACTTTCTGAAGGGGGTGAGTGACTGAGTGAGAAATCCTGTCTTTCCCTGATGTGTCTGGGAAGATGCCATATTGGCCGTTCCTCTCATAGACCAAGGAACCAGGTGCGCCCACCGGAAGATGGTACCAAAGGAAGAGAGAGAGAATGTAATTGTTCCCTTATGGAAGGGAGAAGGCACTGCAAGCAACAAATGTTTCCTGAGAGTCTATTAGGTACTAAACACGCACACTCCCTGGACTCAAGGGGCTCAGAATGAAGTGGAAGCATGTGTCAGGAAAAGGCCATCCCCGAGAAGGTAACAAGGACATTGCTGGACTAGGAACTCTCAGGTGTATTGGTGGCATCCAAATTGCACACTCCACGTGCCTCTGAGAAGTCATGTGACCCACCAAAAACCTCACATCAGTTTTTATTGAGGCAGAGATTTACATGAATACAAACTACCAGCTGCGAGATGACCGTTGTGCTCGGTGATCCAACACACAGTTGTGCTGCTACATAAAAGCACAGGTATTTAAATCGTCAGGAATTAGTTTGAGCAAATGAATGTGTTTCAGTGTCCCTGAAAGGAGAAAGTAGGATGCTGAGCAGGTCTTATGGGAATTTCTAATGGTGAGTAGAAAATCCATTGGACAAAGGCATGAACATGATGCAGGCAAACTCAGTTAACATCTCTTTGCAGTTTCACTCTCTGCCGTCAAAGATACACCGATCAGGTGTTTAAGAATACCTTCATATGAAGAAAGCAAAAGTGTAATCTTTCCTCAGATATATTGTAAATGATGAAATGTCGAATTGTTAAGTGATTCCTATTATCATCCCTCATTAGTTGTCATAGTTGCATGAAGTTCCAAAGAGAAACTTCCTTTTCAGAATAGAATTTGCCTTTTGGGTATGTCCTAAACACTGGTTATTTCATTTGTTTGTTTGTTTCTCCTACTGGAAGTAGTGGTGTTGGGAGGCTGAAGAGGGGACACACTCAGCAAACCAGTCCTGTCTGACAAGCAGCTGTGCAACCTGCAAGTCACAGTTACAAATGTGAAAGGTCGGCACATCTCTGCTTTGTTAAGTGATGTCTCCAAGGCCATACAGGTAGCAATTCAAACATACGAATCCTATTTCCAAGGGTAATTTTGGTTTTAATACCATTGAATATGGATAAATATAATGCAAGATTTTCAGTGTCTCTTTCTTAGCACTAAAACAACAATAGGCTGGGCTCTGTGGCTCGCACCTGTAATCCTACCACTATGGGAGGTTGAGGAGAGTGGATTGCCTGAGCTCAGAAGTTTGAGCCAGAATAAGACCCTGTATCAAAAATAAAATTGAGCCAGAATAAGACCCTGTATCAAAAATAAATAAATAAATAAAAAATAACCAGGCATTGTGGCAGCTGCCTGTAGTCCCAGCTACTTGAACGGCTGAAGCAAGAGGAGCAAGAGGATTGCTCGATACCAAGAGTTTGAGGTTGGTGTGAGCTGTGATGCCACAACACCCTATCCAGGGTGACAGAGTGAAACTCTGTCTCAACCCCCCCCCAAAACAAGGGCAGCACCTGTGGCTCAAAGGAGTAGGGCACTGGCCCCATATGCCAGAGGTGGTGGGTTCAAACCCAGCCCCGGCCAAAAACTGCAAAAACAAAAAAAATTTTAAAAATTAAAAAAAAACAAAAATAAAACCCTTCCATTATTATCTGAATTGTGTGTCCCCCCAATTCACATGTGGAATTCCTGACCCCTAGTACTGCACCTGGAAATAGTGTCTTGAAAGAGGTAACTAAATTAAAATAGAGCAGTTATGGTAGGATGGGCACCAATCCATTATAACTTATGTCATAAAAAGAGGAGGTTTGGGTGCAGACAGACACACAGCGAAGGCCATGTGAAGACATAATGACCAAATGGACAGCTGCAAGCCAGGGATGGGAGAGTGGGGCCTCAGGGGAAACCACCCCTGATGCATGCATCTCAGAGCTCCGGCCTCCAGAACTGTAAGAAAAGAAATCTCAGTTGTTTAAACCACCCAGGCTATGGTACTTTGCTATGGCAGCCCTCCCAAAGTAAACCCCCTCTTGGTATATGAATAGCATTTCTGCTAAGGATGGCTGTAAAATGTAACTGTTCAGAAAATTTTTTAAAGACTTTATCCAATAAGACTAGGTATTTCTAAAACACAAAGGTTTTTTTTTTTTTTAATTAACACTGCATATTAACAAAGCTAACATCTAAACATAAGATATAAGAAAAGCAATATAGTCTTATACATGAGTGGAATAGACATAGAAGCTTTATTGTTAGTTGTCTGCCTATAAATTATTGATATGGCTTTAAATTGTTGGTGAATAAGGCAGAAAATTATTCTATTCACATGCCAAATTACTTCCATCGGGCTTTCCATCCTTCCATTTGTGCTAGGCAGTGATGAAGAAAATTGTTGCCAAATTCCTAAAGAAATTGGCCCTAGTCATTTCAGCTTTTTGCTAAAATTTGAGTATTAGGCAGAAGAAAGTATGAGAATCGGATTAAATACTGTGTAGAATTTTCCAAGTATTTGCTCTGTTAATGGGTTTGTAAATGGATTACAAATTCTCGCTGCTGGTACGTAGCTGCTTGCACTGAACACATGTTACCTTACTTCCATGGCCCAGCATCTTGTAAATGATACTGTTCAATACTTCCTTATCTACTGGCATAGCTGTTTCTGAAAGCACTCGGATTGCTGTTGTTGCTGTGCAAGAGTCTAGCTGCTTATTCATTGAAGGCATATTTAGTTTTTGGCTTAGAGTTGTTAAAGAGATTGTATGGATAAGAAGCAAATTGCAGGGCTCTCATCTGAGAGGTGGGTGGACATGTGAACGGCCATGTACATTTTCAATGTCAAAAGCTCAATAATCAATTTCTCCCCTAAAGTGGCATTAAATCCTGGCTAGGAATATTCACTCTCATTTGAACTAATTACAGGTGAAATTCTAAATATAGACATAACCACCAGTTGTTTTTCCAGCCTTTAAACACTCTCATGACGATGTAATAATCATCATTTTTAAAGTGTATTAACTACATCAAAGAATTGGGTCCAATGTCATTTTTTTGTTTTTTGAAATAGGCATTGGGTTTTATTTATGAGCATCTCCTGTAGTAATCCCTAAAATGTGTATCAATTAATGTGTAGCAAGTTTAAATATGTAATATTAGAACCTGCTTCTTTATTTTTTTTAGCAAAAAGCACATAAAATACAGAGGGTGCAAAAAATGTATACCTATTTTAAGAAAAGAAAAAGACTGTATTAAGTTGTAACACTCAAGACATGTTTGACTTCTGCAACTAGGAGAGATAGAAGATATAATATATAAGATAACAAGCATTATTTTTATATATTGAGTATTATATATTTTTATATACTGAGACATCCTTTGTAATAAGCACTCTGATATTGAATTAATACTATGTACTAATAGCTATGCAACTCTGTGAATGGCAAGATGAGATGCAAGCTTGCTTTCCTGGAGCTCAAGTCCACTCTGACATGGAGAACTATATCCTAAGTGTCTATTGTATGATACATTTATACACACACATTCAGATGTTCCAAGTGCCAATGTGCCAGTCCTGTACTGATGTGCTAAGGGCCCATGATATGGGGCAAAAAATATTGATTGTGTGGCCTGGCAACCTGTTAAGTGCTTAGGAAGTGTGCTCAATGCCATTATAGCCTGTGCTAAAAGTCTTTGTACCCACTGCCTTGTGCATGAGTCCATGGAAGATAAGGGGCACATTACTGTTGGCAGGATTAAGGAATACTTCATAAAGGAGATAACATTTTAGCTGCCTCTAAAAATAGACAAAAGGACCAACTTGGCTCAGACAAGCCAAAATTGTGTCTTGGCCCCTTTCAATGGCTGTGAGGTTGGTAAAAGTATTTATTATCTTTGAATCCCAATGTGTGAAAGGGACCTAATACTATCACATTTATACAGTTGTCAAAATGAAATGACTGACTATGTATAAAATACTTGAAATTATGACTCTAGTGTTAGGGGAAGGTTTGATTTTGAATCCATGCCCACCACCTGGTAGGTAGTGAACACGGGCAGGATGTGGAAGCTCTCAGTGCAGGAAAGTTTCCTTGTCTAAAAGGAAGACCATTTTATACACTACGGGTTTACACTAAATCTACAAGAGCACATTCACGTAAATTCACTTGCCAGCATAATTCACATATAGCAACCATAAATGTTGATATATAATTATTATTCTTGATTTATAGCAAATGTTAATGGCTCAATAATTAGAAATCACCACCGTCCATAACCAATATTCATCTAGAAATATTTGAACATATGGGTGGGTAATCAGGCAGAGGACAAAATAAATTAATTCATGGAAGTATATGGGATATTTTGACTGTGTTTTTAATATTTATCTTGAGCGTATTATACAGGGCATAAGATAGAATCAGAAAACAAAATTGGGTGATTATCACCATCATCTTCACCATATTCAACAACTGTTAGTGTTTTCTAAGCCATGTTTCCTTACATTATTCCACACTAGGTGGCCGTGGAAAGTATATGTTGAAGTCATATGTTAACAATTTTAATTTGTTAATTTAATTTTCATTTTTAACTGTCCTGGTACCTTCATGCTGCCATGAAGAAATGGCCATAAGTACGCAGCTTATAAACAACAGAAATTTATTTCTCACCATGTGGGAGGCCTAAGATCAGGTGCTGGCAGGTGTGGTGTCTGGTGAGGACACACTTCATGGTTCATAAATGGCTCTTTCTAGCTGTGTCCTCACAGGTGGGAAGGGGTCTTCCTCAGGATCTTCTATAAGGGCACTAGTTTCATTCACACGGGTTCTGACCCCAAACCTATTCATCTTCTGAAGTTCCCGCCACCAATACCATTATTTTAGGGGTTAGGATTTGAACACATAAAGTTTGGAAGGAAATAAACTTTCCGCACACGGCAGCTACCCAACAATTGTGCTTTATTACAACTCAAGTGTGCATCTTTCCTTCCAGTAGAAGTCCTTTTTTGGTTCAGTTTCAAGATGCCTATTCCCATAAAATAGATAAGTTCAAAGTAACATAGTGATTCTCTACACTAGTGACTGACTGACATACCACCCAATTCTGGCCATGAAGACACACAGTGGAGAACAGAGAACCATAAGAAGTCTCTGGCTGTGCAGACAACTTTTTGCTGCCATGCTTTGAACTTTGTTGTGTGAGTGTCAATGGCTGGTTCTTCAACTTTCCTAGATGGCTACACCTAAGGACAGTGACCACACACAAGGAAGATGAAGGGCAGTGACAGAGGCCAAGGATCTTTGGCAGAGGTGTCTTATTCACAGTACTCAGCAATGAAAACAGTGATTTTAAGTTTTGAAAGGACCATGAAATTAAATCTTTCAGAATCCCAAGCCAGGTATTAAACTCAGACAGGCAAGCTGTATAGTTTTGTGAAGTGATTTACAACAATAAGTGCACAGAAGAAGTCAGGTTGAATGGAATGGAAATGAGGTTTTTCAGAATGATTTTTTACAAGGTAACATAAATTTGATTCAAATAACTTAATAGTAAAGAGTGACACATTTTGCTTTGCTTATATTTGTTTCTAAAGTAGTAATGATGAAAAAAGAAGGAAATGCATTCACGTGAGAAGATACAGGTTTATAGATCCCAATGTTGGTGACTGGCAAGACCACATAGCAACAGAGGTGTGCGGATCAGCGTTATCAGTGAAGAAACTTTTGGAACAGTTGACAATAATATTCAGGTTAGTCTGAAAGGCAGATGAGAACAGAAGAAAAACCATGAAACCAGTGAAGGCATACACACTTTGTCCTCAGAAGTATGAGATCCCAGAGGTAGGTAGCGTGCTTTCAAATTCATAACTACTTCAAGGTTATGTCTGGGCTGGGTTCATGGAAGTTAAAGTGATTAAGAATCTATATATCCAGGGAAAAATAAGGATAGTTAAGTCTCTTAGCAAAGGAGGACAGTGAAATAGTAAATATAGAAGAATTCAATGTATAATACTTATCAGAGACAGTATGGAATTTCCTGAGTTTTCTCTCTAAAAAGAGAGAAAAAGATTTCTGGGAGATGTGGGAGAAGCAATTCAGTGGATGCAGAGAAGGGAACTGAGGTGGATGTCCACTCTGCAGGCAGTGAGAAACGTGGTCCATGTGACACAGGCACTGGGGAGAGCCATTAATTGTTACTTTAATAGTAATTATTTGGTACCAATATTGCATTAAAATATAATTTCTGAATATTACAGGGAACATGAGACCACAATAAACTTGAGCTTACAGACTTAGCAATATTGAAAAAAAGCATAAGACATGTATCAGATTTAATCACCTTGGATAACTTAGGGAAGGGGGTTTGATTACAACAGGTGCTCTTTGTGAGTATCTTTCATCAAAATAGTTTTGCTCCTCCTGCAGGAAAGTGGAGGGTCAAGAAGGCACTGTTAGGGCTTGAATGCTCTTGAATCCTGCAGAGCTGACATCCTCAGGGCCTGGCAGTTGTCCTGTGGTATCTGCAGAGAAGCCTAATAGTCTAGACACCAGATTACTTAAACCAAAGTTTCAAGATAGAGAAAACTGAATTCAACAATACACTAAACAAATTATGTGTCATGATCAAGTGAGATTCATCCCAGGGATGCAAGGATGACTCAACGCGTGCAAATCAAAGAATGTGATACATCATATAAACAGAATAAAGGACTCCATGTGATCTTTTCAGTTGATGCTGGAAAAGTGTTAAGTAAACCCAACACCCAGTGATGATAAAAAAGCTCTCAAAAAACTGTGTTTAAAAGAAACATACTGAACAGAGTGGAAAATCCATATGTGACAGACCCACAGTAAGTATCATGTTTTATGGTTCAAAAACTGAAAACCTTTCCTCTAAGATCTAGACCACTTTAGACAAGGATGTCCACTTTCACCTCTGTTACTCAATATGGTACTGGAAATTTTAGCTAGAGCATACAGACAAAAAAAAAAAAAACGGCATCCAAGTTAGAAAGAAAGAATTAAAATTATCTTTGTTTGCAGATGACATTGTCTTATATTTAGAGAAACCTAAAGACTCCACCAAGAAAACTGTTTGAACTGATGAACAAATTCAGTAAAGTTGCAGGATATAAAATCAACATTCGGTGATGTTGCCATGTGTTAACAATCTGAAAAAGAAACCAAGAAAGTAATCCCATTTACAATAGCTACAAAGAAAACAGAATACCCATGAACAAACTTACCCAAAGAAGTAAAAGATCTCCACAATAAAAACTATAAAACCTTGAAGAAAGAAATTGAAGAGGACATTAAAAAAATGGAAAGATATTCCATGCTCATGGATTGAAGAATCAAGATTTAAAATGTCCATACTACTTAGAGCAATCTACAGATTGTAAAATACCAATAAAATAGAGAAAGAATTATAAAATTCACACAGAACCACAGAAGACCCAGAATAGCTAAAGCCATCCTGAATAAAAAGAGCAAAACTAGATGAATCATATCACCTGACTTTAAATTATACTAAAACAACTATGGAAACCAAAACACCATTAAAACAGGTGATAGACCAATAGAACAGAACAGAGAACCCAGAAATAAACTCACATATCTACAGTGAAGTCATTTTGATGAAGGTTCCTAGAACACACTGGGGACTGGGTGCCATGACTCATAACTGTAATCCCAGCACTCTGGGAGACTGACGCAGGTGGATTGCTTGGGCTCAGGAGTTGGAGACCAGCCTGAGCATGAGGGATACCCTGTCTCTAAAAATAGCCCAGCACCTGTAGTCCCAGCTACTAGGGAGGCTGAGGCAAGAGGATCACTTGAGCCCATGAGTTTGAGGTTGTTGTGAGTTATGATGCCACAGCACTCTACCCACAAAGGCAGAGTGAGACTCAGTCTAAAAAAAAAAAAAAAAAAAGAACATACACTAGGGAAGTGGCGATCAAGACTTAAATCTAATACCTGACACTTTGAAACACAGAAGAAAGCATTGGGGAAATGTTTCAAGACAGTGTTGTGGTCAGTGATTTTTTGGGTGGTACCTCAAAATCACAGGTAACCAAGGTAAAAAAGGACAAATGTGATCCTATCAAGCTAAAAAGCTTCTGCACACTCAAGGAAAGCAATCAAAGAGGGAAGAGACAGCGCGCAGAATGGTAGTGAGTATTTGCCATCTATTCAACTGACGTGGGATTAGGAACTCCAACAACACAGTAGAAAAGAATCCAGTAACTTAAAGAAAACAATATAAATGGCCAACAGATATATGAAAATAAAAGCTCAAAATCACTACTTATCAGAGAACTGCAAATCTTCTCTAATTAAAATGACTTATTTAAAAGGCAGATAATAATAAATGTTAGTGAGGTTTGGGAGAAAAGGGAACCCCCCTACACTGTCATTGAGGATGTTAAATTAGTGCAACCGCTATGGAGAAAAGTATGGGGGTTCCTCAAAAAACTCAAAATAGAACTAGCACATGATCCAGTAGTCTCACTACTGGGTAGATAGCAAAAGAATGAAACTGTCATTTACAAAAGCATCGATGGGACTGGAGGACAGCGTGTTGAGTGAAATCAGCCAAGCACAGAAAGACATAGTTTGCGTGTTCTCACTCATATGTGGGAGCCAAAAATTAAAACAATTGATCTCATGGAGACAGAGAATAGAATAATGGTTACCGGAGTTGGGAACGGTAGCAGGGAGAGGAGGATGAAGTAGGCACGGTTAATATGTGCAAAAATGTAGTAAGACAGCTAAGAGGAGCAATTATTTGATAGCACAACAAATTAACCATTATCAACAGTAAGTTATGGTAAGCTTTAAAATAAAAGAGTGAAATTGAGCCTTTCTAATATAAAGAACTAAAAAATTCTTTCATTCTTCATTTGGTGCGTAATGCCCTGAGTTGATGGATACCCTGATTACCCTAAATTATACATCATATGCTTGTATCAAAGCATCACATTACATCATAACGTAATATCCCTAGACCTGAAAATATAGAATCAGACCCCCCTTAAGTGTAATCAATCAGAAATTTATTGAATTTGCACAGGGGACTATCTTGAGAGACAGTTCCATCCCAGTAGCGGGCAAGTTGCCTTATATAATTTTTGTGCAAGCATACTACAGAAGTGAAATGTGGCTGGTTAGGGGGGTTTCAGTTTGGGTAGTCATGGACACAGCAATGGTTACCGTTATGTAACCATGATTAATACAGCCTTGGTTGACAATGGATATATCTTAAATCACAGTGGTTATACTCAGGTAACCATGATTAATACAGCCTTGGTGGATTTCCACCATTGTTCATCCATGGAGAACTTGGGATTTTTTTTGTGTGTGTGTGAAACTTGAAACTTTTCTTCCTTATTCTGAGGCTTGTTCTTGGAATCACCTCTGAGGGGGAAGGAGAAGGAGGCAGGCGGCCTAGGAACTTGCCTGGAGTAGGGGGCAGGCTGGGCCATTCCCAGAGTCAACTCTGGAGGAAGGGAGGCGAGCCCACTTCAATACAGTGTTTTATCTTTTTTTTTTTTTTTTTTTTTTTGTAGAGACAGAGTCTCACTTTCTCACCCTTGGTAGAGTGCTGTAGCGTCACAGTTCACAGCAACCTCCAACTCCTGAGCTTAGGCAATTCTCTTGCCTCAGCCTCCAGAGCAGCTGAGACCACAGACACCTGACACAACGCCCGGCTATTTTTTGTTGCAGTTCAGCCTGGGCTGGTTCTGAACCTACCACCCTCAGTATATGGGGTTGGCACCCTACTCACTGAGCCCAAGGTGCCCCCCAGATACAGTGTTTTAATGTCTCATGTGTAACAAGAGTTTCTGTTAAAGCTTCCTATAGGTTGTAGAAATTTAAAATCAATATTACTTCATACAATAAAAGCTCAAGGGATTCTCCCATCTTGGCTTCCCAGACTGCTGAGATTGTAAGCATGAGCCACAGTGCCTGGCCAATTACAAAAATGTTTAGATGGATATTTGTCCAGGCTATCTATGAGAACATCTCATAAATACTTACACCATTCTTTAAAGAATATGCAATTTTATCATTATATATTCATAACTTGAAAATACAAACATTTGGTATCTGTGTGTCATTTTAGCCACTTTTGTCAGTCACAAAGATGAGGAAATTACTTAGAAATCTAGTATGACAAAGAATTAACACCAAAACCTTATTTGAAGAAAATAAAATTGATTTGATGACAGTCAACTTTATTCTCCAAAATTGCATTTATCTTTATTTACAGTATCAAACTTATTTATTCAGACAGCAAATATTTATTGTGTACCTACTATGTACCAATTGCTACACTATGTACTAAGCACATGGGAATGAATCAACTGAATTTAGGAATCTCTTCCATTTTATCATTTACATTCGATACAGAAAAATCAAGATTAGGCTGCTTGATTGACAGAGCACTGAGAGTTGTGAGGAAGGCACACAATTGGTTCAGAGAGTTCTTAATTCAAGGATTTATAACATAGCAGAAGAAAGCCTGGATTTTTAGTGTCCAGATAGAAGGCAGAAGGCAAGGGCCTCAATAAATTTGCACTGAAAGTTTAAAGCCCAGACCCTTAAGGAAGCAAAAATAAAGTCCGGAAAGATATCAATCTGTTTGCAAAAGTTGGAAACATAGGATTATGACTATCTTCCTCTGGGCCGTTAATGGGGCACAAGCTACTACAGGTGACACTTTGACCCATGAATTCACCCTCTTGGGATCCTTGAATTTAAATTTTTACTACTCTGGTGGAGAAATTGTTCAGGCTTGAAAGTTTCCCGGGGGCAGCACCTGTAGCTCAAAAGGGTAGGGCGTTGTTCCCATATGCCAGAGGTGGTGGGTTAAAACCCAGCCCCGGAAAAAAACCACACACACAAAAAGAGAAAGTTTCCTGATTTTACTATGGACAAACTATCCTCAACTCACCTATTATTGGTTTTTCAAGATTAAAAATAACCAAACATGAGTTCTCAGCTCAAAGTCAGCAATATAAATACAACAAGGAAAAAAAAAATCTTCCGTTGCTGAGAGTCAGAAGAAAATAAAAACACAAAGTGATGTTATATCTAAGAATTTCAGGCATTTGAGGGGTTGATTTAATATGATATTAAATGTAGTTAATGTACTTAAGCCAATAAAACTAGAAGTTAAAATTTTATACAAAAACAGTAAACAAAAAATTTTCATATAAATTTTAAAAAGAAACACATGGAATGCCCAGACAAAATGTATGGAGTTAAGATTCTGAGTTTAAAATTTGAGGATAATTAGTGAATTATCACAGCTAAAGAAGGACACAAAAGCCTATGAAATACAACAAAATCTCTTATCCTAAATATATAACTGAAAAGATGAAATTAAACGAGGTTAAGAGACAAAGCAGCCAAAAGGAAATCCTCTCACCAGAGTTGACTGGAGTTTCAGAAAGAGAACAATGAGAATGAGAAACACTATTTTATAGATTTTTTTTCCATAATCTAGGAATGACAAAATTATTCAGATCTAGCCACCACAAATATCAAGAAAGATAAATGAGAACAACTGTACAGACACACATGCACATGCACACCGTGGCACACACACACATGTGGCACAGACGCATGCATGCATACATGTGGCACACACACACATGCATGCGGGCATACACGTGGCACACACGCACATGTGCACACACACATAGAGCATTTTATCATAGATTCCAAAATGCCAAAAGAAAATTGAAAACTGTGTAAGTCATCAGAAAGAAAAGGTTATGCAGTGTGGAATTTACAATCATGTAATGAAAACCATACTCGGAAAATAATACCCTCAAAATGTTAAAGGAAGGCAAATGGCAATTTAACTTTTCAGAATTCACATTTTTACTTTTAAAATGAGAAAGGTTTTTTTTTTTTTTTTTGGACAAAATCATTGAAGTTACTGCTAAGAGATGCTAAATAAATGCATTTCTGAAAGATTTACTTGAGGAAGAAAAAAAAATGATCATTCCAAAAAAGTCCAAGAATAAAAAACTAATAATGGAGAAAATTATCAAATATTCAGGGAAATCTAAGTAAACGTTGACTACAATGAACAATAACAACATTGGGGATTTAGACGCTCTCGTCTCAGGTGACAACATCATGTAAGATGAGAGATGATGCTAATAGCGTTCAAGGTCTTTGTTCTGTTTGGAAAATCTCAAAGATCCTGAGTTTAAACTTAGAGTGTTAGTATTTAACATAACCCTAGCAAGTTGTAAAAATAATCTTGTTTATTGGTGGGCAAGAATTGAAGTAAGAACCACGTTGGCTAAGAGAAGGTAGGAAAAACACATGGGGGAATCAGAGCAATGTAAGATTCCTGGGGACATATGTAGTGAAAGATGAAAACACCAAAGCATGTACTTCCTAAGCAAACATGAACATTTATGATGTAGTTCTTTAGAATTCACATGTGTGGTATAAATAGAAAAAAATGTGTAAGGATTATAAATTGACAAATTTATGATAGTGTTTGCATGCAGGGCAAAGGCTAGTAATTGTGATTGAGGAAATCATTACAAAGAACAGCTATTTGGGTAAGCTTTCTATTGCCATGAAATTGGACATGTGATTGTCACTATTATTTTTTCAGCTTTTTGGAGGTATAATTGGCAAATAAAAATTGTATATATTCAAGATGTATAAATTGGTTTTATTATACGGATATATGTAAAATGACATTCACAATTAATCTAATTAACACCTCCTGCAGTTACTTTGTGTGTCTGTGTGATGAGAACATTGCAGTCTGCTCTCTTAGTTAATTTCCAGTTTGCAAAACAGCGAGCTTAATCACCACTCTGCACACTGGGTCTCCAGGACACATTCGTCTTATGCTCTTGAGTTAGTACCTTTGACCAACATCTTCCTTTACCCTTCGACTCCTGGTAACCACCTTTCTATTCTTGTTTCTGAGTTAGGTTTTCTCAATTCCATATATAAGTGAAACTATGTAATATTTTCACTTCTGTGTCTGCTTTGTGTCACTCAGTAAAATATCCTCTGGGTTCATTCACATTGTTCCAAGTGGCAGGACCTACATTTTTAAGGCTGAATGGTATATACAGTACACACATGGTATTTTCTTTGTCTTTTCATCTGTTGACAGGCACTTAGGTTGTTTCCATATCCCAGTTATTGTGAAATGGGGTTCAGTAACCCTACAAGATAGTTATTTTATTTTCTTTGGATATGTACTCAGAGGTAGGAATGTTGGATCACATGTTTGTTCTAATATTTTTCAAAGAAACTTCATGTTACTTTCTTTAATGATTGTACCAACTGACATTCCAACATACAATATTTCCCTTTTCTTCACATCCCTGATAATCTTTTGACTTTTTGATGACAACCATCCTGCCATGTTTGAGATGATACTTTACTGTGGTTTTGACTGTGATACTGAGTACTTTTTCCTACATATGCACGGGTTTATTTCTGGGTTTTCTATTTCAGTCCATTGATCTATTTTACTGTTTTTTTGCTAGTGCAATACTATCTCGATTACTTCATCTTTGTAATGTAATTTAAAATTAGAAAATGACTCTAGCTTTATTCTTCTCACTCTAGATCGCCTTTTCTCTTTTGTAGTCTATTGTGGTTCCACAGAATTGTAGGTTTGTTTTTTTCTACTAGTGAAAATGTCATGTATTCCTTAAATCATCATTAAAATATATTTACCATGTTGCAATATTGTCAAAAGTTATAACTATTCCAGTATCAACGCTAAGTCCAAAATCCTATCTGTATATTATTGACTCAGATAGCCCTAAATTTCATCACCTGTATAATTTAAATGTTGTGGATAAGACTCAAACTGGGGCAAAATCCTATCTGTGGACCTGTGTAACTCGGAGAAACAAGATACACCATTGTATCTTAGTGCATCTTGTCTCACCAAGATACAAAGATGAGATGGGTGTAGGATGGACATTCTCATTCCCAAGGGAGAAACTGGAAGGAAAACAGGTATCATGGATCCCAGACAAGTCTGAAACCAAGTCTGGAAACTTCCATTACATTTCAAGGCCACAGATAATTCAATATGTTTTCATGATGTGTCCTGGGGCCCTTCTGTGGCAGCAGGTCCTCTGAGCACAAAGAGGTCCCATTGGGTCTGCCCTCTGCATTCACGGCTATACCCTCAGATGTAGTTTTTCTTCATTTTGTTCCATCTCTGTCCCTTTTAGTCTGAGTTGGAAGTGTTCTTGTGGGAAAAAATTCTCAAAAGCCCCTTCAGTTTCTAGGCGTTTTGTGGGTTAACCCATCAGAGGAGAGGTGCGTGGCCCAGACCATTCCTGGGTGAGTGGGGTTTATCCCTGGCTTCTGCTGCAATGTCTGAGGTACATTAGCTTTTTATCAAACAGTTGTCTAGACAAACCCTAAGTCCTGGATGATGATGTGGGGAGGACTTTCCACATCATCAAGTGCGGGTTCCTATTTTACTTAATGGTTCATTCCTCAATTTCTTTTTTCCTCTTACGTTTTATGGTTAGAAACACAGAGGAACCAATCTGCACATTCCTTGCCTTGCCTGGATATACTCTCAACTAAATGATCAAGTTTATTACTTGAAACTTTTACTTTTCACCTAACACAGTGCAAGCAAGTTTTCTGACACTTTACGTGAAGGATTGCCTTTCCCGTTTCCTCTGCCGTCCAATAACATGTTCACTGCTTCTTTCTAAGGTCTCAGCAGAAGCACCTTTAATGACCAGAGTTTCAGTAGTAATCTCTACAGGACAATTTCGGTGTTTTCTATTAAGCACCTCTCAGCCTCTGACAGTTACCCAGTTCCAATACCACTTCACATTTTTAGCTGCTTGTTAGGTCAGCACCCTCCTTTTCTGCTACCAGCATCTGTATTAGTTTCCTAGGCTGCCTCAACAAACAACTGCAAACTGAGTGACTTAAAACAACAGAGATTTATTGTTTCAAAATTCTTGAGGCTAGAAATACAAGACTAAGTTGTCAATAGGCCACACCCCTTTGAGCTCCTGCTCCCTGCCCCTTCCCCACTTCTGGTGGTGCCTCCTGGGTGGTCTTGCAGCTGTGTCACTACAGTCTGCCTCTGTTGCCACCTGCCATTCTCCTGTGTGCCTCTCCTCTTAGTGAAAGGACAGTCATATTGGATAAAGTGCTCACTCCACCCCAGTATGAATTTATCTTAATTAATTCCATCTGCAATAGCTCTTTACAAATAAGTTTACATTCTGAGACATTGTGGGTTAAAACTTCAACATATCCTTTTATTTTTAATATTAATTTTATTTCAGAATATTACATGGGTACAAATTTTTTTGTTACATCAATTGTTTTTGCACAGTTTGAATCAAAGTTATAAGCATTTCCATCACCCAGATGGCATGCACTGTACCCATTAGGTGTGACTTGACTCTTCATGGCAACCCCCCTTGATTGCTGAGAAGTGTAATTTCCACATTGCACATAAGTCTTGATCGATGAATTCCAATTTAATGGTGAGCACAGGTGGTGTTTGTTTTTTCATTCTTATGATACTTCACTTAGAAAAATGTTCTCTAGCTCCAGCCAAGTTAATACAAGAGTTCCCTATTGTATTTTGTATTGTATTTTGTATGGCTGAGCAGTACTCCAGGGCACACATACACCACATTTTGTTAATCCAGTCATGGACTGTTGGGCACTTGGATTGTTTCCACATCTTTGCAGTTGTGAATTGTGCTGCTGTGAACATCAAGACTGAAAACTAGCACAGGCCTGTGGAGAGTAGTGTGGAGATTCCTCAAAGAATGAAAAGTAGACCCACCATTTGATCCAGCAATCTCAACTACCGAGTGTCTACCCAGAGGAAAAAGACATTTTATAAACTGGACACTAGCATATCTTTTTAGAGGACACATTGTAACTCAAAATAAGAAGCTTCAACATGATTAACAGAAGACTTACACAAGCAGAGAAAAGGGACAGACAGCTCTTCCAAACTGGGACGCTTAGGAGAGCAGTCTTCAAGTAGGCAGCGCTTACACTATTTATGTTGTTGAGTTACTTAAGATCAATACATAGAAAAGAAGAGTTTTTCCCTCAGATTCAATAAATTATGTCAAATATGGCAAACTCAATCTGTGCTGTCAGTGGTGAGTTAATATCAGGGTTGTTTTCTGAGACAAACAGATCCTGACCCTGATGGAAACATGTGAGGCAGCTCTGGCAGTGAGTACGGCACAGGCCACCTGGAGTGAGGAGATGCCCAGGTAGAGAGAGCAGACACGCATAGCTGGGAAGGGAAGGGGGAAGGTGGAACCTGGAATTACCAACATCCGTGAAAAATTCACAGGAAGAGAGGCTTTCAATGTGAAGTACAATGCAGAGAGCATTCTACTGTAGAACTGAGGAGATGATGGATGGTGATGTCAGTTGTCACAAAGTTGTGAGGCAAGGGAAGGACTCATACAGGCACAGTGGATTTGGTCAGTAGCTTTTTCCTCACTAATCTCTGCAAAAGCTGTTCCAGTAGAATTTGGAGGAAGTATAATCAGCAAGTGAAAATGACAAGCTTAAGAATTTTAGCTGTAGAGAGACGGAGAGAATCATGATGTGGAGAATGTATGGGTGACAAAATACATTTCTTGTCCTAAATTTTAAAAAATGACAGACACAGGTATATGCATGTACTTAAGGAGAAAGAGTAGGTGAGGGGTTACAAATAGCAGGCGAGCAGAGGAGGGGGCACGGCTAAGCAGCTCCACAGGGTCACATATGTAACTCAGCAGTCGGCCTGCATGTGAAAGATTCTGAGCCTCCAGTTTGCTCTTCTGCCTGGCTGCATGGTGCACTGTGAGAAAAGCTCAGCTCTTCCAAAGCCCTACCCCTGTCAGTAAGAAAAAGGATCAAAAGTGACTTGATCTTCTTCCTGGGAATTCACCCCCTTACCATGTCTGTTTTCAAAGCTTTCTGAATAAAGTGGGGCTTTATCTTATCCTCTGTGCATTAATATTTGAATCTGATTCTAAATTAAAATCCTTGAAATTCTTAAATAACGTTCCCTATGTGGTAATACATAAGTAAATAGATGAGTGAAAAAAATCCAATATTATAGACAGGAATGAAACTAAACAAGTTCGGTCCTCTTTTATGTTTGTTTTTATTTTTGTAGGCATTTGTCATATTTGAATTTTCTTAGTTCTATTTGTGTGTTTACCAACACAGAAATTTGTTCACAGCTAGTATCAATACATAAAGCTTAATATATTTAATATTTAATGTATTAAAATGATTAATGGGAAGCAAGAACTATTCTATTTTATTGTTGTTCTATCTGTTCATGAGTGTGGGGTTTGTTCACATTACGCTGTCATCTTTCATGATTTTCTTTGGATTTCTTTATTTTCCTGTTTAGACAAAAATAAAACATAAAAGAAAATGTAAAACATTTCTATAAGATATTCTTTTTATCCTATTAAAATTAGAACAATCTCAAAATCACTAATTACCTTTAAATATGAAAACGCAATAACTAATTTCTGGATCTTTTAATTATAGGCTTAGTTTTTCTTATTGAATTTTTGATTAAATAATAATCTGACTACCACCCTGGGCAATCTTCATTATTGTCCTGAATTTCTTTATCACATATATGATCTGTCTTTCTTTGGCTTTTCTGACAAGGTTAGGAGTCCTCCTCGGAAATATCTGAAACCTCTTCTTCGTAATCTGTGTGTTTCGTCGGGGTTATTCCTGAACTCCTCCCAATTTCAGTTTACCACTCTCCCATCTCTCGTTTTCCTGGTCTGTGCTCCCTGGTTTCCCTTTCTCTCTTCCCCATCACTCTTTTCATTCGGGGCCAGACACCCAACTTTTCCATTCCTTCCAGAGCATTGATTTGATACTTGCTGAATGCTATTTATGTCTGAGCTGCAAGAGGCACACAGATTGATACGTCTGCCCTGTGTTCAAGGATGCCATGAGAAAGAGCCCCAAGGCAGTCGGCCCCCACATAGGAAGAGGTGTTCTGCCGAAGTGCCCACACGGGGAACCTGGGGACCAGAGTGAACTGACCACATGTGGACCTGGGGACTAGGGTGAACTGCCCACATGAGGACATGGGGACCAGGGTGAACTGCCCACATGGAGCCCTGGGGACCAGGGTGCAGTGCCCACACGGGGAACCTGGGGACTAGGGTGAACTGCCCACACGGGGATCTGGTTACCAGGGTGAACTGTGGTCAGGGTCACCTAAATGAGGAAGACTTCAGGAGAGGCTTTACACCTGACACATTTTCAACACTCTATTGAAGAGCAAGGATTTTCAGGAAGCAAAAGAGGGCACAACACATTTTGGGCTCATGGAGGGGGGCATGTGGTAAATAACCCAAAATACAATAACACACTGGGGGGAAAGAATAACTGCTTCAGAGTGACTTTAGTTTCAGCAAAGCAGTTGCAGGGGACAGACGACGATACTCTGAAGGAGAAAAAACATTGTCTCATATCCAATGCTAATGTATTTTGTTGTTGTTTCATTTTGTTTTGTTTTGTTTTTTCTTTTTAAGACAGAGTCTCACTGTTACCTTGGGTAAAGTGTCATGGCGTCATAACTCACAGATACTGCAGACTCTTGGGCTCAAGCTATCCTCCCGCTTTAGCCTTCCAAGTTGCTTGGACTATTGGCCCTGCCCTAGTGACAGGGTCTTGCTCTTGCTCAGGCTGGTCTTGAACTCCTGAGTTCAGAAGATCCACCTGCCTCAGCCTCCCACAGTACTGGGATTACAGACATGATTCACCCTGTCCAGCCAGAGTTAATGTACTATGAACAAATAAAACTGAACAGATCCCACCTTGGCCAAGGGGGCCTCTTTAAACGGAATTCCCACTCGTGCAACATGGATGGTAGGACCTGCCCCTGTTAAGCTTCGTTCGGACAGGCCAGCAGAGCCACCCCTTTGGCAAGGCTTCCCCACTCTTGATTTCAATCAGCTGCCTCATGCCACATCTCCCTTTTGCAGTTTTGATACAAGTGACTACTAGCATTTCCTCCTGATAAGGAGCTGCCAACCACGGAGGGGCTCTAGCCAGACTACAGAGCAGCGGTTCTCTTTAATATGGTATTAAAGAGTCGTGGCATTAGGAAGGTTGAGAACCACTGCTACAGAGTATGCACAGGGAGGGTTTTCATGACCTCTGTCTCTACTTTGGCACCCAAAACCTCCACCCTTGGCTCACAATAACACTACCATTGTTTGGACACATGACCAACGGAAGGACACGAAACTCCGTCGCATAAGCCATGTGTTCCTACTTTTATAACTACTCCCAACTCTCCCTAAAACTTGGTAAGTGCATGTATTTGACCACCCTGCCCAGCACAAATCCCTGTTCTTCTTGTCCCTCCCTCACAGTATAGGCTCCTGGCTTTTAGCAGAGGCTCTTGCTTCTCACCTGCCAACATGAGCCATCCTGCAGCTACAACTCTTTCTAAAAAATAAAGGTCTCCTTTCCAAGTTTACCAACCTCATTCTTTCTTCAGTGAACAGTATCTAGAATCTTCTCAGCAGTGTGAGGGATAGAGTGAATTCAGGTGAGACTTGAAAGTGAGAAGTGTTGGAGGGCCCCAGCACTGGCACGGTGAGATGTTAAAAGGTCCCTAACACACAATGCTATAATTGGTCTCCTCTCTTTGCCGTCATGCAGGCGGCAGGTGGAGTCCTCCATCTCCTGCCTGAGAACTGCTCCCTCAGCTGCTGTAGTCAGTTCTCCTCCCCATACAGTGGTTGTTTATAAGATTCTTGCTGTGTTTGGGAGGTGAGGGAACAGGGAACAGACGAGACCAGGACTCTGAGCTTAAGTAATTTAGGTCCAGGGAGGAGGAAAGTCACTAGTGAAGGTGACAGTGAAACAGTGTTTGAAGGCAATAGGGTGACAGTGTGCTACTGTACAAAGAGTGGCCAAGAGGCCTCTATGTGGATGTCAGAGCTGAGAGTGACATGAGGAGACAACAGGAAGTGGTCTCTGCCAGTCTGTGAGGAAGATTCCAGGGGGAGCCCTAAACAGGAATCACTTCCTGTTCTGAGGCAGCCTTAACACTGAGATTGCATTGGGCAGTCTGGCTGGAGGCGGTCACTACACGGAGATGCAGCAGCTGAGGTCACAATGGGTGACCAGTGGTGGCACACTCAGGATGACTCCTCAGGACAGTGTGTCTGTACTAACCTGTCAGCCATGCCACACCTCCCAGGCTAGCGTGCATGTTCTGAATCCCATTCTCCAGCCTTTCTGTTAAATTTGAGATCAAGCCAATATTCTTCTAACAAATGAATCATCTCCTGAAATTTGTTTCCACCTATCTTATAGAAAAATAATTTTTTATAGATTCTGATGATTGATACTTCATACAAACATCAAAAATGTTATAGTATTAGTATGACTAACTACCTTAACAACATTTGGGATAAACACACAAGTGCAAGACATAGGCCCTACAACCACACACATATAAGTCACTTATATGTTTTCCACTGATAAAGAAAGCATTGAAAATGCCTGTCCAGATAAACAGCCATTGAATTAATTCAGCATAATGCCAATTAAAATATAAGAAACTTACAAGTAAGAGGTTCTTGAAAGACTCACACAGGCTCTTGGCCTTCGTGGGCATACAGCTTTGCCCCCTTTCATCTTTTGTTCTAATAAAATAGGTATCTATTTTGAATGGAATAGTTCTAATTACTTGGATAAATGTTGGATTTCATTAATGTGGGTATGGTTATTGCATTTTTATAAGCAAATAAAAATTATAAATTATGTTTCCCTGGTATAAACGCATCACACTGACTTTTAAAATTTTAATTCTATGTTTTTATGATAATAAAATTACCAAACTAATCTCTAAAAATTTAGAAACAACAGTAAAAACAGTGGGAAGTAAAATAAAAGTCACTTGTAATCCTGCTATACACAAATGCTGTTATCATTTTGATATATCCATTTCTAGTATTCTTCTAGAAAATTGCATATATTTGCATCTATCTGTGGGTATTTACAAAGCTATTTTGATGTAACAAAATTGAGCTTGTAATAAACTTCTTATTTTTCTTGTTTTTTTACCTAACTTTTGGGATATAGCAGGGAAAAATTATTACAAATTGTTTAAAATGGCTGTCTAGAGAATTCAGTTGCCAGACATCCCAGAGGGTAGGAAGTGTTTCAGATAAGGGAAAAGGGAGAAAGAATGTAGGTTCAGTGTAGGTCAGAGAGAGAAGCACTGGAGCTTACTAGGGACTTCATGGAGGAAAACCATAAATCAAAGAAGGAAGAAGGAGGGAAAAAAATATCAGCAGTGATCAAACCCAGAGAGGCTTGGAGCCCAGTGTGGGGATGAGGGGGATCCCTTTTTTCCTCCCACACTCCTTTGGTGATCAGCCAGATACCAACTTACTTTAGATCCCTTTTCATCCTCATGATCCCAAGCTCTGCAGCCCCTCCCACTACCTTTCAAATGCTTTCAAATGCTCCACTTTCAAAGAGGAGACTTTCAAATGCTCCACCTGAGGGACTGGAGCTTATCACAGATGGAGAAGAACACCTCTGTAGCTGATTCTTTCCTGCAAGCTCAACCATTACAAGGAGAACAACTTTATAGTTCATTCCAGAATGTATAAATTCAGTCAAACAGGGCATGGCTGATTCTCCCTTAGAAGCATCACCCAACAGCTTGGAGACTAAGCTGGGGGTTCCAGTACTATTCATACAGCTGGGAAGAAGTAAAGATAGGAAGATAAAAAAAACTCAAAGGAAAACTACTGTAGAAGAGAAAAGTTACAGGGAGCCCAATCTGTGAGGGCTCTCCCTCATCCACTGCAGACCTCTGGGCTGATTGATGATTGCTTAGAGCCTATGCAGTGTTATATTACTGGAGAGCAGGTGCAGCAGATCTGGGGCTTGCCACTTCTGTTTCTGCAGACCTAGACCATCCTGATAGCTCTGGTGCACAAAGCCAGGCCTGTTGGGATCCAGTTTCCCAACAGTAGGCTTTGTATTACCCTGCCAAGCCAGGAAGGGAACAGATTCTCCCACATTGTGGGAGACTAAGGGCCAAGAACACCTCCTCCCTAGTGTGTGGGCTGAACAGAAGAGAAGCCTCAGGTGCTATAGGAGGAACTACTTGGAAATCTGGGGTGAATGCCTCAGTAGGACCTAGGTGTAAGGGAGAACCTTGGTCAAACAGCAGCTCCAACCTACCGTAATAAGTTCTGGCTAACTAAGATAAACCCCTGCCTGATGCCTGCATGACTGGACATCAGAAGTCCATTGCTGGTGGAACAGCCCCCCTACATGGCCTGCTCTGCCTCCAAAGTCCCCAAAGCTAGTTCTGAAGTTCTTACTGTGCTTGAGTCTGAGGATCTGCCCAGGCCTCTCCTAGACCTGCAACTCCATCCCTGAGTTGTGCCTGGACCCCAAAACCCCACTGCTGAATCCAGCCACAACCACTGGGCTGGCTAAATTCCCCAAAGTTCAAAACTTCATTCAGGACCACCCTACACATGTATGCCTGAGCAGCCATTACTTCCTTGTTTGCCAGAGTCCACAGGATAATAGAACAGGTTCCCTGCAAATCTATTGACCCAGAGTAAAGAGAAGAGGTGCTAGATGAAAAAAAACAAGCAAAATAAACCTGTAAACAGAGTGTGACAAAAAAATAGTTTGACACACCCATGAGAAGATGTATTAGTGGACTCTACTCACAAAGAAATGCCCAAAATGATGGAAATGGAAATCAGAATATGGATGACAAATAAGATCAATGTAACTGAAGAGAAAGTTTAACCAACAAAAAGAATTTAAAAAAAAAGAAAGAAAGAAAAAGAAAATTCAGGAGATCAATGAAAAAAATAAAATAGTTACTAAAGAGCTAGACAATATAAGAAAAACATGTAATAAAGCTTAAAGAATTGAACAAGTCACTTAGGAAATTTCAAAACACACCAGAAAGTTTTAATAGCAGGCTAAACCAAGAAGAACCATCTCAGAGCTTAAGGAAAAGGCTCTTGATAGAACCCAGTCATCCAAAGAGGCAGAGAAGAGTGAAGAGTATAAAAAGTCTCACCAATCTCTGAGAGAGAGATGGGTCTTTGTGAAATAAACTGACATTGGAATTATAGGTATGCAGGAGGAAGAAGTAGAAACAGCTAAAAGTGGAAAAACTATCAGAGAAAATTACTGAGGAAAACTTTCTTGGTAGTGTCAGAAATTCAGATACACAGATACAAGATGGACTTCAAACACCATAAAGATACATAGCAAAAGGTTCATCTCCAAGGCACAGAGTAACCAAGCTGACCAAAGTCAAAAAGAAGGAGAATATTCTGTACACAGAAAGACAAAGGCATCAAATAACCTGCAGAGGAAAATCCATCAGTCTAACTACAGACTTCTCTGCAGAAACCATACATGATAGAAGAGGTTGGAGCCCGTCTTCAATTGACTGTAATGGAACAACTGCTAGCCTACAATTTTCTATCCCACAAAGCTAAATTTCATATTCAAAAGAGAAATTATCTTCTCAAGACAAGCAAACATTGAAGGAATTTGCCATGACCAGATCTGCCCTCCATGAGATACTTAATACAGCACTATGCACAAATGAGCACCACAGATACCCCCTGCTATAAATTCACCTACAAAATCCCTCAAACTCACAATAATTTTTTTTTTTTAGAGACAAAGTCTCACTTTGTTGCCTTTGGTAGAGGGCCATGTCATCACAGCTCCAACCTCCAGCCCTTGGACTTAGGCAATTCTCTTGCCTCAGCCTCCTGAATACCTAGAACTACAGGCACCTGTAAACTGGCTATTTCTTTGTAGCAATTTGGCCAAGGCTGGGTTTGAACCCACCACCCTCAGTATATGGAGCTGGCAGCCTACCCACTGAACCATACACACCTCTCCAAACACATAATTCTTGTAAAACAATAGAACTATAGGTCAAACAAAGCAATAAGACGTACCCAACAGAATGAACAAAACTATATCCCTATCAATTAATGTTAATGCACTGAATGCTACTCTTAAAAGATAGAGGCTGGAACAATGGGTGAGAAAACACAGCACAGGGTATGTGTTGTCTGCAGGAAGCATATCTAAACCCAAGGACACACATAGAGTGAACCTGAAAATATTCTACAGAAACAGAAATCAAAAGACATCAGGCATAGCCATTCTTCTATTAGATAAAATTTACTTTAAGCCAACAAGACTAAAAGAAGATATAGAGGGTTATTATATAGTGGTAAAGGCAGCAATTCAATAGGAATATATAATAATTATAAACACACATGCACCCAACACAGGAATTGCCAGATACACAAAGCAAATTTGACTAGTGCTAAGCAAAGAAATAAATAATATCATCATAATCGCCAGGGACCTCAACACCCCACAATGACAACAAAATAAATCATCAATGCATAAAATCCTAAGGAAACAAAGGACTTAAACCAAATTCTAAATCAAATTGACCTAGCAAACATTTATAGAACAATATACCCCCAAACTACAGAACACACATTCTGCTCAGCAGCACAGGAGACATTCGCCAAGATTAATCATACCAGAGGCCATAAAACAGTTCTCTATGAAAGAGAAAATCACACCATGTGCCTTCTTAGACCACAGCAGAATAAAACTACCAAACAATCACAAGAGAAACACTCAAACCTACACAATGTAATGGAAATTAAACTACTTGATGCTGAATGGTCATTAGGTCAAGAAAGATATAAGGATAGAAATTTTAAAAAATCTTTTAATAGAATGACAAAAGGGACATATGTTATCAAAATCTATGGGACACAGCAAAAGCATTCCTTAGGGGGAAATTCATAGCCTTAAATCCATTCAGCAAAAAGACAGAAAGGCCACAAATTCACAACCTAATGACACACTTCAAGGAACTAGAGAAGACAAAAACAAACCCTTAGCCAACAGAAGAAAAGAAATAAAGATTAGAGCAGAACTAAGTAAATGAAAAAAACAAACACAACAAAAGGAAAATACAAAGGATTAGCAAAATAAAAGGTTGGTTCTTAGAAAAAGTAAAGAAAATCAAAAGACCTCTTGCTAGATTAACCAAGAACAGAACAGAAAAGACTCAGATAAGCTCAATCATAAATGATAAAGGTAATATAACAACTAATACCACAGAAATACTAAGCATCACTACTACATATTACATAAATCTTTACACACATGAAATAGAGAGTAAGGGCAAATGAACACATTCCTGGAACACACAACCTCCCAAGACATACCCAGTAATAAACAGAACTCCTACACAGACCAGTAATGAACAAGGAAATAGAAATAGTGATAAAAATCCGCCCCCTAAAAAAGCCCTGAACTAGATGGATTCACAGCTGAGTTCTATCAGACCTATAAAGTCCTAATAACTATAATAAAGAAATTATTTCATAATATTGAAAAGGAGGGAATCCTCCCAACTCAATATATCAAACCTTGATACCAAAGCCAGAAAAAGACCCAACAACAACAAAAAGGAAAATACAGACCAATATCTATATGAATATATACACAAAAATCAGCAGAATACCAGCAAACTAATTCACCAGGACCAAGGGATTTCCTCCAATGAGTGCAAAGATGGTTCCACATACATAAATCAATACATGTAATTCACCACATGAGCAAAAGACAAAACAAAGAACATATCATCATCTCAAATGATGCAAAAAAAAGCATCTGACAAAATCCAGCACCCATGATGAAAACCCTCAATAAAATAGGCATAGAAGAAACATATCTGAGAATTAGAAAAGCCATACATGTGTTTGATGAACACACAGCCAATATCATACTAATGGGAAAAGGTTGGAAGGATTCTCCTCAAGAACTGGAAAAGACAAAGATACACACTGTTACTACAGTTGGCAATTCTGGTTGTTCTAACCAGAGCAACCTGGCAAGAGAAGAATATTAGGAGCAAGAAAATTGCTTGAGGTTGCTGTGAGCTGTGACACCAGAGCACTCTACCCAGGGTGACAAAGGGAGACCTGTCTTGAAAAAAGAAAAAAGAAGAAATCTGGAGGTATTCCATTACCAGACTTTGAACTACAAGATTTGGTCACTACAAGATGATAGTGACCAAATCAGCATAGTATCGGCACAAAAATAGAAACATAGACTAATGGGACAGAACAGAGAACACAGACATAAAACCATCTACTTATAACCAACTGCTCTTTGACAAAGCAGACAGCAGTGTATACTAGGGAAAATAAGGCCTCATCAATAAAAGGGGCTGGGAAAATTAGACAGCTACATGCAGAAGAATGAAGAATGGAACAGAACCCCTTCCTCCCACCACTCACAAAAATTAATTCAAGAAGGATAAAGACTTAGATCTAAGGCATGAAAACAGAAAATGTAGAGCAAACGGTAGGAAAAATTCTTCTGGATATTGGCATAGTCAAAGAATTTATGACCACAACTCCAGTGGCAATCATGGTAACAAAAAAATAAATAAATGGGATTTTATTAAATTAGAAAAATTCTGCATACCTATGGAAACAATGAACAGAGCAAATAGACAACCTACTTAGTGAGAGAAAAAAAATCTATAAGCTACACATCTGGTAAAGGGTTGATAATGAGAATACACAAAGAACTCCAGGAAATCAACAAGAAAAACATCAAACTCTATTAAAAAGTGGACAAAAGACATGGACAGAGATCCCTCAAAAGAAGACAAATAAACATATCACAAAAATGCTCAACATCACTTATCATTAGAGAAGAGCAAATTCAAACCATAATGGGATATCACCTTACTCCAGAGTTAGAATGGCTTTTTTAAAAGTCCTACAAATAGTAGATGCTGGCATGGATGCCCAGAGAAAGAACACTTATACACTGTTGGTGGGACTGGAAAGTAGTACAATCTCTGTGGCAAACAGTGTGGAGATTCATCATGAACTAAAGTAGACCCACCCTCCAGTCCAGCAATCCCACTATTGGGTCCTTACCCAAAGGCAAAGAAGACTTTTTATTAAAAAAAAAAAAATGCCTGCACTTAAATGTTTATTGCAGCATCCTTCACAATTGCAAAGATGTGGAATCAATCCAAGTACTCATGAATTCATGAGTGAATTAACACAATATGACACCATCAAATACTACTCAGCCACAATGAAAGATGAATATATACCTTTCGCAACAATCTGATGAAACTGGAGATGGTTCCCCTAATTAAAGTCTCTCAACAATAGAAAAACAAAATCCACTTTTACTGATTATAAAATTTGGAGCTAACCAATGAGCACATGTGCACAGAGAGACTAAAATTCAGTGCAAATCAAGCAGGAGCAAGGATGGAAGGAAGGAGAAAAAGCCTACCTGATGGGAACTGTGAACACTGTTGGGTGATGGGCACACCGTAGATGGGACTCCAATACACAGACATGCACTGTGTAACGTAACACATTTGTACCTCATTAATATTTTGAAATTAAAAAATTGTTTAAACAAATTTGAATGGCAGCAAATTACTATGTATTATACTGAAAGTATATACCAAAATTAATTTAACCAGTAATTTATATTTGTACATGTAATTTGACTATCAAATTGTTATTTGTATTTATATGCATAATTTCTACATTTGGCTTACCTGCTTAAGGTGTATGTAAGTGTGTACTGACTTGAAGGGTAAACTCTTCAGGATTTAACACATGTCAATAATGGCCATCTTAGAATAACATAATACGTGACATAATGTCATCAACCTAGAAATAGAAAACTTGATTTTTGTGTCATGTCTGCCAATGTTATGCTCAGTTAAAATCCCCAAATATATGCTAAAATAACTCCAACTCTTCAGAGTCCATTACTGAAGATTTAAAAGATGAGAACAGATTCATTCGACGTGTCATGGCCCACTATGCTCTTGGAGAGTTCAGCAAGGGGAATAAATGGTCCTCTCCCTTTACAGGACTCTGGATTACCTCTTTACTCATATTCTTTTTTTTTCTTTTTCTTTTTGTTAGGGTCAGAGTCTCACTCGGTTGCCTAGGCTAGAGTATCAAGGCCTCAGCCTAGCTCACTGAAACCTCAAACTCCTGGGGCTTAAACAATCCTCCTGCCTTAGCCTCCCAAGTAGCTGGGACTGCAGGTGCCACCACAACTCCCAGCTAATCTTTAGTAGACATAGGTTCTCAATCTTACTCAGGTTGGTCTTGAAATCCTGAGCTCAAGCAACCCTCCTGCCTTGGCCTCTGAGCACTAGAATTACAGGTGTGAGCCATCCTTGTGCCCGGCCTGGATTATTTTAATGTTATAAGGGGGGGATGTTTGAAGAAACAGCTAATTATATTTCATATGCCCACTATGCACATTCCCCAGACACCTGGCAAGACTACACAGCACCAGGGCTGAGAGTGAGTGGATTCTGCATCTATCTGGATTTTAGATAACATAAGACAGTTGCAGTGACAAGTGAACTCACACAGCTCAGTATGGATCAGTCTTTACAAGTTCACTGGATGTCTGAAGCTTCATGTGTCTCAAGAAAACTTTACATTTTTGTTTGATATTTCAAAGAAAACATTGCAAAAATTAAGATGGCTATTGTAATAAATTGTCACACAATAAGACAGGAAATTGTTCTCTAAGGCCCCTTTAGAGGATCGAGTCATCCATCAAGCATAGGCCTTGATGAGGCAAACCTTTGCTCCATGTGATACTAGAAGTCATGCAGACGTGTGACCCAGAAATGCAACATTAATGAGGGATCAACCACTTCAGCTGCTGACACAGAGTTAATAAAAAGGGAATGTGGACGGATCCAAGGTTCTCACACACAGGATTCAAATCTTTCCAGTTGTATCTGCAATTAGTCTCCTTCTGAGCATAACACTCTAGTTGTTATTTCCTTCCTCAGCTAAAGTTTCTGTTCTGGTCCATTTTGTTCATCTAGAGGGAGTGTGTGTGCGGTGTGTGTCTGTATGTGGGTACGAGTCATAATATAGCCATTTTTGAAGTAGGAAGATTGTTTTCATCCCAGACATCATTCTGCAAATACCTGTACCCATTAGTGTCACTATAAAGATGTGGGTTGAAGGAATGATCCCGTAGTTCTTTACTAATTATGTTCTAAATCAATGGTGCTCATTGTCTGGTTTCCAAAGCAACAGTTTTTATGTCACCTGAAAATTTAAAGGACTGGGTCCACTCCAAACCCATGAAAACAGAAACTCTGTATGATACAATGAATAAAAATGTGTTCCTCTGTTGACACCTGGGATGTTCCCAGATTTAGATGATTCTTACTTAGCCTGCTGTGAATAATTTACAGGTCTTTATGGACATGTGTTTTCATTTCTCTTCTTTAAATATATACGAGTAGGATTGCTGGGTCATATGGTAAGTGTACGTTAAACTTTACCAAGACACTTCCGCTCACCACCACCAACATAAGAATGCTCAAGTTCTCCATCTTCAAAGAATTGGATTATTTCAAAATCACTCACACTGTGTTTATTAATCTGTACCTTGTTATTTTCGCAAAAATGTTATAAGTAATTTTTTTCTGGATCACTATAATTGCATATGTTTATTGTTTCTCATGGCTTCATAATATTTTATGGTCTAGATATAATATTGTTATTTAAACATTTTCAAATTTAGGTAGTCAGAAACATATTTCTTAAATGCAACATGATAGCCAATTTGCAAAGGTTTGAGAAAACAAGAATGATTTTGACTGTTTTTTGCCTACAGTAACCCAGATAGTAGTGAAGATTAAGGCTACAATGTAATTTATAATATATGCATAAAATGTATAACACAGTTATAAACAAAGAAATTTGTGATAACAGAGTAGGAAATTAAAGAAGTATTTGAAATCAATTTCATAACAATCATAAAAATGTTGCATTTTTAGTCTTAACACAAACATGCCAATTTGGGGGGGAACATTGAGTGAGTTACATCTTAGTCCCCAAGCCCCTGACTATGGACTGGAACTGGTCCAGTCGTGCCCTGTTAGGAACTGGGCCACACAGCAGTTGAGGAGCAGGCCAGCTAGTGAAGCTCCTTCTGTGTTCACAGTCGCTCCCCATCGTGGGCACCGCTGCCTGAGCTCCACCTTCTGTCACCTCAGCTGCGGACTTAGATTCTCATAAGAGCGTGAATCCTGCTGTAAACTATGCCAGTGAGGGGACCAGTTGCCTGGTTCTATAAGAACCTAACACCTGATGACCTGAGGCGCTGGTGCTAGGGCTGGGAGCAGCTGCAAACACAGACCGTCATCAGCAGAGAGGTCTGACCATGCGGAGACCACACTTATCTAATTGCTTGCAGACTCATGTCAATGATTTAATAAAAAAAAAAAATAAATAAATAAACAAGCCCTATCAGTGAGTGGCAAGTGACAATTAAGCTGCATCTGGTAAAAAGATCAGTGCTGCCACTGATTCTGCATTGTCATGAGTTGTGTAATTATTTTAAAGGAAAGGTAACCAGAAAAAGAAAGGAATGCTCATAATACTGCATTTGGGTTTCTCTGGGGAGAGGTAGGCTGTGTCAATGAAGCCGATGGTGAATGGAGTGAAGTTTCCTAATGACTTGTGTATTTATTCCATAGAAGTGATTAGCAGATGAACACAGGTTGATGGGTACAGTTCATCTGGTTAAAATTTTTTCACTAAAATTTGGAAAAAGCAGCACAGGTTATAAATAAAGTCCCTCAAGCCTCCTGTTACCCAGAGCAATGTCCTTATAGTCACACCCAGCCTCCATATAGGACATGTCAGCTAGTCAGAAGCCTTCTTATATGTTTTGATTTCCAATACTCTTATAACATCACGTTTTGTCTGAAACAACATTTTCTGCCTGGTATTTAGGAAGGCAAAATTTGCTACATTTTGTGCTACTAAATTATTTATTGAGAAAAAAAGTCGTGATTGTTTCTTTTCCTCCCTTGACATTGAAATACTGAATGGATGGCTCGGCGCCTATAGCTCAACTGGCTAAGGCGCCAGCCACGTACACCTAAGGTGGCGGGTTCAAATCCCCAGCCCGGACCCGCCAAACAACAATGACGGCTGCAACCAAAAAATAGCTGGGCGTTGAGGCGGGCGCCTGT
>CAUYTI010072798.1:0-10304 GCA_963575145.1 Galago senegalensis
CAATAACTGAGAAAATGACATGAAGGCTGTGTTGACCAGTTTGATGGAAGTATTTCAGAATGCATGTGAAAACCCCACACTGTACCCCAGAAGAGTATCAATGTACATAGTTAACATTCAATTAAAAAAAAAAAAGAAAAAAAATACTAGTCTAGTTCCATGTAACTGATTCCTGTTCTGTTTGAAGTTAGGTTATTCAACTTACAAAGACATCAGGAATTTTCATTTGAGAGAATTTGTCAGCCTCTCTTAATATTTCTTTTTCTTTTTAGGAAAAACTTTGGACTCAGCCAGTTACATTAAAAAAAAACCTCTTTTTTAGATGAATTAAAATTATTACTGACAAAATATGTTAGGACAGACCAATGTCTTAAACGTTAGGACAGGCCAATGTTTTACAGTATTGGAAGACATATATAACCATAACCCATACAAAATTAATCACCATTTCATATGTGACAATGTTTCTTATACATTTTTAATAAATCAAATAGGTTTAATTTGTTTTTCTATGCCTTTCAGTGGTCTTAATATTTCAAAAAGACCAAATGTAGAGTTGTGCTTTTTGTTTTCTGGACCAAGTTCAAACCTGCCAGCCTCGGTGCATTTGGCTGGCACTGCAACCACTGGACTATGGGTGCCAAGCCCCAAATTTAGACTTTCAATTTTGCAAGGTTTGTCAAATATCAAAGGCCTTAAAACATTGGTTCAAATAAGATTACATGCTGAAATATTTTAAAGGAAATACATAGTCAATTGGATCACATGTAAATTCTTTCATAAATTCCCTTTTATGAGCTTCACTAACCTGCACAGACAATCTACAAACATTCCAAACCTTCTTTAACTTTGCCCTGCCTTTCACTTTCTCATACAACCATTCTGTTTCAGAACATAATTTATCACACAAGAGTCTTTCTTTACACCATGCCATTCTCCTTTCTGTCTAATTTCTCTTACTTTCAAAAACTCACTTCCCACAAAATAGGATCTCAGTTCACTATGAAGTCACCCATTCACTCAGTCAAACTGATAATTAGCATGTTTAAAAAGCCTATCCTTTGACAAAGACTCAGTTTCTCCAACAATTTAAACAACCAAATGATTACATTTTGCAAATGAGAGGTATTTCATGAGATATAACATTGATATAGGATTTTCCCACTCAGGGATGGACAGGGAACCCCCATTTTGCAGGCTCAGGTGAGCTCAGATATCAGACTCCCATCTCCAGGTACAAACCCTCTCAGCCCCAGCAATGTCATGAACAAGCAGCCTGAAACCTTTTGGCTGGCTCCACCCAGACTAAGGAGCACACACCCTAATTTTCTCCCCAGACAAAAACTGCTGCAAAGACCTAATAAACTTGCCCAAGGTGAGGGGATGCATTCATTCATTTGCCAGAATACCTATTCAGTGTGTAAAGGTATTTTTCCATCTGCAAGTCCTGGCCAAAATATCTCTCAGGGCAACTATTTACCCCTAGACAAAGGACCCATACAGAAAACCTCTGACCTGTGCCTCCTGCCCCCTTCCAGAGGCTGTCTGCTCTGGAGCCCTGTTGCTAATATTGATACAGCCCCACAAAACATGAGATTTATACTTCCTCCTGCAGATTTTCAAGGGCCATCCAGAGCTCACCAGAATGCCTGAACCACAACACTTTCCAAGGCACAGCCCCTCTGCCAATAACTCTGGTACTCCACTCCATGTGCATGCCCTTCAGTCCAACAAAATCCCATTTTATCACTGATGTGTGGCCCACAGGCTCAATTCTCAAATTACTGAGACCAAAGACTCACTGAAGAAATTCCAGTAACAAAACTACAAGATCCTTTCTAATGTCTTTTCATTTTGCCCCAAGATGGACTTAGCCATGTTGCCACCACCAAGGACAGAAAGCAGAAAACCTGAACTTCCAGTTTCTCTCAGAATATCCAGGAGGCAAAGTTGGAGTAGGGAAGAAGGGCGCACTCACACATTCATTTCACCCCACCTATTATTACTCATCTCAGTCATTCACCAAGCACTCACATGCACACAATCCCAAAGCATTTCTTAACCTGGGCAGCCTCAATTTCTCGCTCGAGCTGCCACTTAGCCATAGGAGGCAAACCAATACTCCCCTAAGGGCCTGTGATGGGACATCCAACTCCACTCTCAGAGTTCTCTCAGTCACATCACATCCACACACTCTCACACACCTCTCAACAGACCTGCCAGCAATCTAACGCCCAAGGAGGTAATCAGGCTCCTCTTCCACTAAAAGTGTAGTGGGCCCCAATGGATCCTACCTTGCCTTAGATGTCTCCCTGTGTAGGTTTTAGGTACCTGTTCCTGCATGCCAGTTCCTCCCAGTGTTTGACTCCTTGAAGACCCGTCGATGGGGTCCTTTCTCAGCCCAGTCAAGGCGTTCACACAGGGAAGCCAAATTGCCTCCCTGGTGCACTCAGTGGTTCACATCACCCAGTCCGATTAGAGGCCCCCACGTGGGTGTCCAGAGGATTCGTGGCAACTACCAGGTGCACGTTCTCTCCAAGGGTGATCTTGCTTCCAGGTCAGGGAATGAAAAATGTTGCAGAAAGATGAGGCCCAACAGAGAGAAAGAGCACCCAAACACCACGGCTGGGAGCTTATGGTATAGAAGACTTCCAAATGGCCACACTCCCTGACTGGTTTGGTCTTTCCCTTTTTATTGACAGTCAAAAAGTTCCAGTCTACAGGTACCCTTCCCATTGGCCAATTTGAATCAAGCAGGAGATGCTAGTCCAGTCCCTACAGAACTACAAGATTTCACAGAACTTGGAAATTTCCAGGTTACAAATTCCTAAGAGTTGAGTCACCATGGAAAAGACCCCACAGGTGTAACCTTGTGATCTCCTTGAGAAGACCTGTTCTCCCAGACCTCACCCATCTTGGGTATCCTCTCTCACTGTAAGCCTTATTTTACCTGCTGCTGCTCTGTGCCCGGGGTACCACTTCTCCCTTTCTGCACAGTTTCTTCAGTCCACCATTTTCTCCTTACCCCCATGCCACAGAATCAGCACAGACCTGCAACAGCATGTGCCCTGTCCACACCTCTCATGAAAATGCCCAAGAATCTGGACTCCATGGGGGACAGGTTTCCAGACCTTGTAGTGAGATTGGTGGGGAGTGCTGGGAGTTCAGAACTGCAGGTAGAGAATATATACAGTTTTATGCCTGGCAAGAGAGTGCCATGGCACCCTAGTAGGAGAAGGAGGTCCAGTTTTTAGAGGGTCTCTCCCATGGGATAAAATGAGAGGACATTTAGACTCTGCTCACTTGTTTGTAGAAAGTATACTGCAAGCCATTCTCAAGGGGGAGGGGACTCCTCTCTGCTTGGCAATGGTTTTTGTATTTTTTGTTTTATCCTTGGGGTCACAGCTTGCCTCAGCAGGGTTGATGTGCATTCTTCAACCTTCTCTCTTGGCTCATCTCCAAACCATCAGCTTCCTTGCTAAACTTCTGTCCTTTAACTCTCCTTCTGGATGAGAGCTGCTGTGGAAAGCTGGCTCCAGTTGACCATATTCCTCCATCCCCCCCTCCAAGTCCATTAATTCTTTATAGGTAAAGTCTTCTGCAGTAGCTGCCTTAGGGGAGTTACTCTGTTTTGTTTTTTCATGGTTTCTGAATTTTCTGTTGGTTTCTTCTCATGTGTTCTTTCTTCTTGTTCACTCCCTTGTCCTCCATTTTCCTTCTAACTGCCTCCTTTGTTTCAAACAGAAGTCCTTGCTCTTGATGACAGTATGCTGCAATATGTTGCTGGGACACCAGATGGTATGGTAGCTTTTTTAGGAGACAGAAAGCATAGCCAGCAACCTCTATGGTCCTTATTCCAAACTTACTTGCCTTTGGTGATACCTGATTGTTTCTTCAGCATTCAAACCCTGCCAGGTTGGGATCTTAAAACTCACAAGAATCCATCAGGGGCAGGCCTCACAGGGCCCCCTGATGCAAGTTCTGGAGTGTGGGACTCATTCAGCCTGTCCTAAGAGTGGATTTTTGATTCAAGAAAGTGGAATTAAGATGGCCAAGCTTTAGGACCCTGCTTAGACCTTCTCACGACCTTCCCACAATGGCAGTCCCCTGGCCACCAAGAAGACTTTCCCAGTATGGCCTTGTCAGCTACCAAACCTATAGTAAATCCACTCCAAACAGCATTCAAATCTGGTTGCTATATATGTTCAAGTCTTCCCACTCTTCCAAGCTTTCCATTGAACACACAGCTTCTCCCAACAACTGAAAATTCCAGAAAGGCTTCCTCCCAAGCCAAACCTCTTTGAGTGGCCAGTCAATCCCAGCCAGTTCCAATTATGTGCCTAATTCATCAGATTTCCAGTGCTCTGGATCATACAACGTATCTACCTCACCACCTCCTTGCTGTGCTCCCTGAGCTTTGACTCTGGGTAATGTCCTTGTGTCAGGTATGGCTGTGTTCTCTCTTTTTCCTCAGTCATTCTAGGAGAGGTAAACTGAACCATCCTTTTGGTTTGCCGTCTTGCTCTACCCTCTCACCTAGGTGTTGTAAAGACTTTAACCTCAGTGAAATTACCTACGTTCTTCAAGTTCACATAGCTGGTAGGGTTTGGTATTTTCCAAGATGAATTTGGGTCCCAACTGTATATGATGCTTACCCCCTTCTTTTTTCACTGTACTCTATTCCAGATGTGAGCTGAATTCAGATCTCCCAGCACCCTGGCCCAGCTGCTTGGATCAGAGTAACTCCCAATTAGGGCACAAAGGAGATTGCCTTCATACCACTGGTTTCCCTGTCCCAAAGGTTTTCCATTCTGGCTGCTCTTCTTGGCCAAGGATGAGGTAGATTGTGGATTTCATATCATCTGGAGGAGCCATTAAGGATTGAGGCATAAGATGAGGTATGAAGAGGTCAGAAATGTCAGAACTGTTTTTAGAAAAAAACAGCCACAACAGCTCTCCTTGGTGTAGTACTTAGCTCTTCAGACTTTGATTGGTGCCCTGAAAACACTGGGCCAAAGCATTACAATGTTGTATTCCAAGGTAAATAGGCCTGGGTTCCCTAATGTCTAGATGCCAGCTGCTTGAAGTGCATCCATTCTCCTCCTAATCCTGGTTTCTCTGGATGATTTGATTCCAGCCATGTGACTTGGGGATGAGATAAGATTCAAGTTGATCTACACACCCAAGGAAGTCAAACAAACATGAGCATTTATCTTAATCCCCCTCCTAGCTGGGTGACCTTTAGCAAATGTTTCCACTTTTGTGATCCTGTTTCCTTCCTTGTAAAATGAGATAATGGTACCTGCCCTGTAGGGTATCATAAGAGCAAATGCAGTAATACAGGAAGCACATAGAACATGCAGTGAGCACTTAATTATGGCTAGCTTTTTTCCAATGCCACTCTCGAAGGGAATTGGAATGTGTTCAATCCTCAAGTAGAGCCAGGCTGAGGTGGGATGAGACTGGCCTAGAAGCCTTTAATTTGGTCCATGTCACTCTGCCTAGATAAAATGTTTCCTGGATTAATATCACACTTATTCTTCATGCCCAGCTCTGCACATCTAGTCCTGTGTGTCATCTCAGATGTCATCTCTAGACACTCTCCCCTCTCCACTCTACCCAAGCCTCTGCATGCTCAGAGACAGGGAACATGCTGTCTCTTCCTGTGATGGTGTTTTGCTAACTCCTGCCCGATCTCTAACTCTTCTAATCATTTACATGTATGTCTCCTAATCAGAGAGATCCTTATTCTAAATTTCATTTCCTTATGTGTCATCATGGATTTCCTCATCTGTTGTCCTCCCCTACAGACTCCTTAAGGCAGACAATGTTTATAGTGTTCCTTAATATATCCCCAAAGCCTAGCACAATGCCTACAACCTAGTAAGGAACTCAGCATATGTGAGGATAGATGGATCAATGGATGTCTGGGTAGATGGAAGAAAGGATGGAGAAAGAAGAATAAAAGAGAGCCTGCTCTCTATGGCCATGGAAGAATCATATTTTGGACATACATAAGTAAGATACTCAGTATTTTTAAGGAAAAATGAGTGGGTGAATGTGTGAGCAATGTGTGAACTTTGCCATGTTCACTGAGATAAAAACCTTGAGGAAGAGCAGGTGGGTAGAGGAAGAAGATGAGTTTCACTTGAACACTGTACCACCATGCCAAGTTCTCTGTCCTTGCAAAGAACTAGGAGTTCAGAGACACACCATATGCTATTCTACATTATGGGGGTAAATAATTAGGCATAAGCTAAAAATCATATTCAAGAAAACCTAGGACTTTTTAAAAATTGTGTTGGTCATTTGGGGGGCACTTACTATATATCAAACTCCTTGCTAAGCCAGAAGCAGACATAAGGATGGATGTACCATGAGGTCTGCCCTCTGGAAGTCACAGTCTTGGGAGAGAGATAAATATACCCAGAAAAGTCTTCATTGTCCTCATTAGACCTCACAAACAATTCTGTTGACTTTGTAGCCAAATCTAATATTATATTTCTGATCTTGGATCTTAAATCTAGTTGTTGGCTTACTGCAGGTATGTATGTTACTTAATTCTTCTGAACCCTAGTTTCCTTATCTGTAAAATGAGGATGAAAATATTAGTGCCTACAGCCTGAGGCTGTTGTGAGAATTAAATAATAGGAGTAACAGTCTTATAGTTAATAATTATTACTAATTATTAATACTATAATACTAATAGTATTGAGTCTCAAAACCTCTGTCACTACCCATTTGATCCTGAAATCCCATTACTGGTCATCTATCCAGAAGGAAAAAAACCTTTTATTATAAAGACATTTGTACTAGGATGTTTATCGCAGCCCAATTTACAGTCGCTAAAATGTGGAAACAGCCTAAATGTCCTTCAACATAGAAATGGATTGGTAAGCTGTGGCATACGTATACCGTGGAATATTATTCAGCCATTAAAAAAAATGGAGATTTTGCAGCATTTGTACTATGGAGGTGAAACACATTATTCTTAGTGAAGCATTATTCTTAGTGAACACATTATTCTTAGTGAATGGAGAAGTATGAATCCTATGTATTCAACTTTGATATGAGGACAATTAATGACAATCACAAGGTGGGGCATGGGGGAAGGGGAGACCAGACAGAGAAGGAGGGAGGAGGGGAGGGAAAGGAAAAGAAGAAAAAAAAGAAAAGAAAATACTGACTAATTCTCACATAAATTGGATTTAATTTTGACCAAAGTACATTACTTAAACATTCATTTTCAATTCAACTTGTTAATATGTTGTTTAGGATATTGCATCCTCATTTATAAGTGAAATACATTTGTAATTTCCCCTTTATAATAATATATTTTCTCCAATTTTAATAGCAGGTGTATCCAGATTAAATAGAATGATTTTGAAGTATTTCTTCTTTTTCTATTGTCTATAAGATTTAGCATGACCTTTTTTTTTAAATTATCTTTTACTTTTATTTATAAATATTAGTTGTCTATTTTTTGAGACTTTGGGACAAAAAATTAGAAGAAGTCAACTGATGACTCCATACTGAACCTCAGAGTCAAAGCATTCTATAATAGACATACTCTTATTTGACAATGTGAATGTTGCTTTTTTGCATTATCATTATTATTATTGATTAATATTTTGATGCAATAAATAATCATTTGATTTCTTTTCTGAATGTATTTATCTTCATTTGTTCTTTATGAGGTTTTTGTTTCTAGTTCTTATCTCAAAAATTGTTATTGTTATTAAATTTTAAGCCTTTTTAATTTTGTGAAAGCAAAAAAAAAAAAGGACCCTCAGTTCCTCTAACTCACCACCCAGAATCTTATGAAAAAATCTTTCTCTGCTAACATAAAATTAAATAAAAGGTAAAAACCAAAAGCCTGGAAACTGACAAAGGCTTAATGAGTGAGAGCTGCTGTTCTGCTGATGGAGCAAATCTTCCTTCTCTTTCTTTGTTACTTCAATAAACTTGCTTTTTAAAAAAAAAAAACAAACCCTCCATTACTATGTACCTGGTGCATGTACCTGGTGCATTGAGGAGGGGCTCAATAAACATTTGTTGAGTGAATAAATTGAGTACTTACAATATGGTAAATGCTGAGGAAATTGTTACTTAATAAATGATGTTCTTGTTTTTATTATTTAATCTTGGCAACTCTACAAGCTGGTTGTGACTGTCATAACCCCCTTTTTAGGTAAGAAAACTCAGGCTCAGGGACTTTATGTCCAAAGTTTAAAGTAATGCTGTCAGTAAATTTTAGAGCAAGATCCAAACCCAGGCTGTCTGAGTTCAGAGCCTGAACTCTTAGCCCATTGGATATACATTAACCACAAAGCCCACATCAGAGCATGGAATACATGTTCTCTGAATTTCAGAAGATGCCCATAGCCAGGCTTGGGCTTTTGGACTCTTTCCTGTACATAACAGGAAACCCTCAGAATATCTTGATATAAGCAGATGTTACTTATGAGATAATTTTGGCAGGGGGTAGGACCAGGATGAAGCTAGTGAGGGACTCAACTCAGGCACAAAATTTAAGGGGAAGCCAAAAAAATCTCAGTTTTCAAGATAAATCAGAATTACTAATTTTTCTTTTTGCCTCAGGCTCCAATATGACCAATCAAAGCATTGTTATTCATCTTGCCTTTATTTGAAATTTTTGATATTTTCTTCCTCGCAGATTTTTTGCAGTACTGAAAACAAATTCCATTAAAATGTTATTTTTCTTGAATACTGAGTTTTGGGGTGCCCCCTTAATTGTGCCCAAAGCAATATACCACATTTGCCTGATTTAGTCTGCTCTTATACCATGACTTATTTATTTACATTTGTTCAAGGCAAATATTGTTACACCTACTTCTCAGAGTTGCGGTAAGGGCCTGAAGAGATTCTGCAGGTGCAGCTTGGCTTTGTGAATGACAAACCCTATGACTCACACAGATATTCTCTGCTCTTGTGCAGCCAGGTCACCCCAGCAATACCCTTGATGCCCAGTTTGACAGTGATGAGAGTCCTTTAGGATTTTCTCTCTAAATCTTAATTCTAGGGCATTCTATTCCCCCTCCTGTTACCTCCTCCACCACCTTCCATCCTCACTGCCTCCCCTATCCACTAAAGATAATCACACAGAGTAACTTATTCCTAAATAAAAGTTCTTGAGCCAGAAAAATGCTCCAAGAATTCATTGCAAAACACAGTCTTATTCTTTGACAAAATCCATCCTGAGCTAGATGGCTGAAAACAAACATTGCTTCTTCCCCTGGTGTCAGAAAATTACACATTACGTTACAAGGCCTCCTGGAAAGGGTTGAAATATTTTTTTCCTCAGGGGAAATGAAACTCAGTCTCATATACTGCTGTTGGAACTCTTTCCAACCTCACTTTAAGGACATTTGCTATTCTGATTCAGAATAGCTAAGCCTGAGTCAGATACACATGCTGGGATTTCTGAATATATTTATAAGGAAATCAGCATAACGCAAAGTTAATATTTAGAATGTGATTAATCCGAAAGCCCCATTCCATATTCCAATTACATCCACTGCTCCCCTCCATGGGCTGATTTTTGCTAACATGCATATGGAATCAATTGGAGCACCAGATATATGGAGGCTTCTGAAAGCATGGTGCTTCAACAGTAATAAGTTATATTCCTATTATGTGGTAGGCAATAAAAAATCTGATATTTATTTCTGCTGGATTTTGGAAACTCTTGGAAAGAATCTAGGCTGCTGGAACACTGTGACAAACAAGTGTTTGTCAAAACATATTTCACAAACAAATGTTCCCTCTACAGTTTGACTATTTAGAGGTACTGGGTCCATCTTAGAAACCCAGCTCCAGTGTACTTGAAGGAATGAACCAGTGTCCCCACCTTTAGTTTCTCACAAGACAGGGACCTGATTCTCTCCTTCTGGAAAAAGCATAGGTTTTATGACCTTAGACAAGACCTTCAGATATATCTCAGCTTCCATTTATCCATTGGTAAAATGGGAATAGTGTTGTACCCCTGCAACCTGAAAGTATAGACTCAGATCCTCCCCTTATGTGCAATTCAATTGGAGATTTATTAAAGCTGTGCAGGGGACTGTTGCTCTGAGACAGACATCCCATCCCAGTAGAGGGCAGGTTGCATTATAGAATTTTTGTTCAAGCTTACTACCGACGTGAAACGTGGCTGGTTGGGGGGGGGGTTACAGCTTGGGTAGTCACAGATACAGCAATGGTTACAGTTATGTAACAATGATTAATACAGCCTTGGTTGACAATGGACATATCTTAAATCACAATGGTTATAGTTATGTAAC
>CAUYTI010072802.1:0-13124 GCA_963575145.1 Galago senegalensis
ATGGTCACTAAACAAGCAGGCACGTGACTCCGCGCTCATTCCCACACTGGGTCGCGACGACTCGAGCCTGCCTCTGCTGCGTCGTCCACGCTGACTCGGTTCTCAGGCCCAGCGGCCTCTTTCCAGAGTCCTTGCTCAGGATGGTGTCCCTTCTCTGTGTCCCCAGGGCTGAATCTTAGGGCAGGTGCACAGCCCCGGGTCCAGACCACCCACAACGAGGAGCCTTTCTGTGGGAGAACTGGCGGGAGGGTCCACACGGAGGACTGGGGAAATGCTCTGTGCGCTCTGCCGCTCTTCCTTGCAGAGAATCATGGCTTTGCCACGAGTAGAGCAGCGATGCGCTCTTCTCAGAAACACTACTCACCAAAAGGAGAACAGAGAAAAAAGGGTCGAAACCCACCAGAACCAAACTTACAACCCATCCCCTGGTGTTGGCATTTGGGTTGTTGATGAACGTCATTATAATCATACCTGCAGGCAATCTTTATTTATAGATCTTAGCACACCTTCCTCAGCGTTCCTCAGAATAAATCTTCTATATGCACGATGCCTGAGTCAAAGGGGTGTTACGCTTTTCTGGATTTTCAAACCAGAAAAAGAGGTCATCTTTATTTATAGATCTTAGCACACCTTCCCAGCCCCAAGTGGTGTGGGTGGGACTCACTGCACACTCTGCTTACCCCTGACAATTTCTGATTGGGTTCCCTGTGAATTTACGGGTAAGAAATTCCGCCTCTGTTTTTAAAAGAGTAATCACTCTGTTTTTGTAAAATTGGCACCATTTTTTTTTAAGTTAAAGTAATATGAAGAATACACTATAAGGCAGGGTTTGGTGGCTGAGGCCTGTAATTACACCACTTTGGGAGGCTGAAGCAGGACGATTCCTTGACGACAGGAGTTGAGATCAAACTATGCTACACAGTGAGACCCCATCTGTACAAAAAAATATACAGGTGACAAAAATGTATACACATTTTAAGAAATAAAAAAACTGTATTAAATTTGTAATATCCAAGTTACATTTGACTTGTGCAATTACAAGATGTGTTCAGCATGGCTTGTGTTCCTCTTCTGTTATCAGTATATATCATTATAATTTTAATACAGTCTTTTTTCTTAAAATATATACACATTTTTTGGTACCCTCTCCATATATACTGTATATAGAAAAATTAGCTAGATGGGGTGGTGTTTGCCTGTATTTCCAGCTACTAGGAGGCTGGACCAGGGAGTTTGAGGCTGCAGTGAGCTATCATGACACTACTGCACTCTACCACTGGCAACAGAGTAAGACCTAGTCTAAAAAAAAAAAAAAGATAGTAGAAAATTGTCCTACATCCTACCACCTGAAAATAAACATAGTTTCATTGGAACATCATTCCAGAAATTTGTTTGCAAGAGCAGCTTTTGGGACAGGCAGGGGAAGGCTGGATGGGTCATGGTCAGGATGCAGGACTGGACAATGTACCTACTTCTTCCAGGCTCCTCCAAACTAAAACAACAAGCAGCTGTTCACAAAGGAAATAATTCTCCCAGCCTCTCAAAAGGAGGGTCCAGATGGGGTTGAGTTGATAGGAGCAGGGGCCTGAGTGTGGCTGAGGATGGGATTTGAGGGAGAGGGTTCAGGTGGGACACAAGAAACTCAGGCAAACCTCAAGCTCATTGGGGGAACTTCTCCAAGTGGGTTCAATTATGGCTTCTTCAAAAGGGACATGTCAGCTCAGCGCCTATAGCTCAACCGGCTAAGGCGCCAGCCACGTACACCTAAGGTGGCGGGTTCGAATCCCCAGCCTGGACCCGCCAAACAACAATGACGGCCGCAACCAAAAAATAGCCGGGCGTTGTGGCAGGAGCCTGTGGTCCCAGCTACTTGGGAGGCGGAGGCAAGAGACTCGCTTGAGCCCAGGAGTTGGAGGTTGCAGTGAGCTGTAATGCCACGGCACTCTACCCAGGGGGACAGCTTGAGGCTCTGTCTCAAAAAAAAAAAAAAAAAAAATGCTTATTTATATATCATTATCTTTTCCTGCACTTTGTGAAAAAAAAAATTTTTTTTTTTTTTTTTGAGACAGTCTCACTTTGTTGCCCTTGGTAGAGTGCCATGGCATCATAGCTCATAGCAACCTCAAACTCTTGGGCTCAAGTGATCCTCTTGCCTCAGTTTTTCATTTTTTATTTTCTTTAAACTACTTTTTTTTTCTTTTTTACAGGTGCCAGTCACAACGCCTGGCTATCTTTTATTGCACTTGTCATTGTTGTTTAGCTGGCCTAGGCTGGGTTTGAATCCTCCAGCCTTGGTGTATGTGGCTGGCACCATAACCACTGTGCTACAGGCGCCGAGCCTCAGTTTTTCATTTTTAGTAGAGACAAGGTCTTACTTTTGCTCAGGCTGATCTCAGGTTCCTGAGATCAAGCAGTCCACCTGCCTTGGCATCCCAGATTGCTAGGATTACATGCATGAGCCCCCAAGCCCAACAGTACTATGTGAATTTACAGCTCATTTTGCCATAAAATATATGTATGTTATTTAAAATCTGATCTTTAGTAAACCAGTCAACAATTACTAATTGTCTAAAATGTGTACAGTCCTAGGTGGAATAAATAATACTACCAGATATGGCTTCTGCTTTTGAATTCTTACTTTACAGTTGGAAAAGATAGAACATCTTTTTTTTTTTTTCTTTTTTTTTTTTTTTTTTTGAGACAGAGCCTTAAGCTGACCCCTGGGCAGAGTGCTGTAGCATCATAGCTCACAGCAACCTCCACTTCCTGGGCTCAAGCAAGTCTCTCTGCCTCCCAAGTAGCTGGGACTACAGGCACCTCCACAACGCCTGGCTATTTTTTGGTTGAAGCCATCATTGTTGTTTGGCGGGCCCAGGCTGGATTCGAACCTGCCAGCTCAGGTGTATGTGGCTGGCGCCTTAGCTGCTTGAGCCACAGGTGCCAAGATAGAACATCTTTACCCCACAGTTTGTTACTGTGGCTTAATCATGTGAATAAGGTAATGAGGAGTAGGGCCATAGTGGTAGGTGGTGAGACATTACGAGTAGTAAAGCCATCACTTCAGTTTCCCTTCATATTGATGTGATGCCTGAAAAAATGAAATAGGGTGGTGAATTTGGGTTTCCTCTGGTTAGATGTGGCTTAGAAATACAGATTTTGAGCAAAAGGTATGAACTTGAGAGTTTGTGGACCTTTAAAGGGTTGGGACAGGAGGCATCTATGATGCTCTCAGGCATATGTTGAATTTTGGTTCTGTTTATTTTCTGTGGAGACGGGATCTGTAGTTTTCATTAAATTCTCAAAGGAATCTTTGACCCACAAAAGATTAGAACCACTGGTTTAGAGTAACACTGAACCTCAAGCCTCATGGCCTAATTTGGTCTCCCCTTTACTGTTTATTTCTTTATTTATATTTGGTCTCCTTTACTGTTTCTTTACTTATATTTATCTTTATTATTTTATTTATTTATTTATTTATTTTTTGAGACAGAGCCTCACTTTATCACCCTTGGTAGAGTGCCATGGCATCACAGCTCACAGCAACCTCCAACTCCTAGGCTTAGGCGATTCTCTTGCCTCTGCCTCCCAAGTAGCTGGGACTACAGACACCTGCCACAGTGCCTGGCTATTTTTTATTGCAGTTTGGCCGGGGCCAGGTGCAAACCCGGCACCCTCGGTATGTGGGGGTAGCACCCTATCTACTGAGCCATAGGTGCCACCCCCCTTTACTTTTTAGATTGGGCACCGCGTTTTGGTTTTCCCTGATACTTACTTGGAGGGGTCTTTTGTGCAAAGAATTCAGTTGTTTAACATCTAAGGGAGGAGTGTAAATTGTTCCTTTTTGGAAGCTTTGTATTTTAGCTTTTTAGCCTTCATCTCTTCTCTCATTGTTTAGTAAAAATTAAAAATGTCTTTTTTTTCCCAAAGACATTCCCACTCTATTGCCCAGGCTAGAACGCAGTAGTATCATCATAGCCTACTGTAGTCTTAAACTCCTGGGCCCAAGCGATCCTCCTGCCTCAGCTATAGCTGGGGCTACAGGTGTCTGGGTTTACTCCCTGCTAATTTTTGATTTTGTTGAGACAAAGTCTCACTATGTTTTTCAGGCTGGGCTTAAACTCCTGACCACAACTGATCCTCCTTCTTGGCCTGCCAAAGTGTTGGGATTATAGATGGAAGCCACCCTACCTGGTCTCTGTCTCTCTCTCTCTTTTTTTTTTTTGCAGTTTTTGGCCAGTGATGGGTTTGAACCTGCCACCTCCGGCATATGGGGCCAGCGCCCTACTCCTTTGAGCCATGGTGCCACCTTGGTCTGTCTTTCTATTTGAAATAATGATCACTGCTTTCTGAGGTCCAGGTATTCATTCGTTATGTATTTATATGGTGGGGCCTATGCTGAGCAGTGGTCATGTATAGATGAATGATGGGGTTCTGGCCCTTAGAGGTTTTTAGTGATGATGTACAATGTAAGTGCTCATGGATGATATCTGTTAGTCTCATGGGAACATTTATCGTATAGTGACGTTGCTAAAGTCATGGAGGATGTACGGGGTAAAATAGGAACATGTGAAATGTTATCTAGACTTACTATGTTTTATTGATATTTCACTGTTGATTTTTCTAATTTTCCCACATTTGTATGTTGCAAACCTTTGTATGCAAGAGGGTAATAGATTAGGTGCTTGGGGCCATTGCCAAGCTGGAGAAGTCCAGTTGTAAACATGATAGTGACTGAGGTCCTAGGTATGACACATGTATTCTTATGGAACTCATTTAGAAACTATTTTTGTCTCTTGGGTTGTCAGATAAAAAATATTTAAAAAACCACTATTGACTCAATTTCCCCACTTTTTTGTAGACAAGAGGATAAGGTTCTTTTTGCCCTTAGTCATTCAGCAAATATTTATTGGATGACCAGAGGATGTGTAGTACTAGACTGGACCCTTGGACTGGACTGTTTACTTACTTAGAAGAGCAGATGGAAATGATTGGCTTATACTTCTTGGGCAGTGTCCTTTCTCTCTCCCAGTAATTGACATGGTGAGATGGGCTTTGGGAGTCAAAACCCAGCTCTGTCACTTTCCACCTGAGGCTCAGTGACACTCTGGGTAGGGGAATAACCTGCTCTGAATTAGGAAGCAGGAGTGTTGGGAACAGATAGGCAACAATACAACCTTGCTGGGTCATATCACTTCTAGAGTGGAGTTAATTACTTCCTTCAAAAAATGTTTGGATTGGATTTTTTGATAGTAGAGGTGATTTTGATGAGCATTGTACCAGGTACTGTTTTAAGTCCTGAGAATACAATAGGGAGTAACCAGACCATACTCCCTACATATATGCTGGGGGAATGTGTTGAGTGGAAAGTTAGTCCTTTCCAGACTTCAAAGTCTATAATCTAGAGAGTGAACACCAATATTTGCTTGGGATTATTGTAAGGATCAAATGAGAAAGCACTTTAAAGTACAGCTTCTCTTATTTATTTATTTATTTATTTTTTGAGATGGAGCCTCAAGCTATCCCCCTGGGTAGAGCGCCATGGCATCACGCTCACAGCAACCTCCAACTCCTGGGCTCAAGCGAGTCTCCTGCCTCAGCCTCCCAAGTAGCTGGGACTACAGGCGCCCGCCACAACTCCTGGCCATTTTTTTGGTTGCAGCCATCATTGTTGTTTGGCGGGCTCGGCTGGGGATTCGAACCCGCCACCTTAGGTGTATGTGGCTGGCGCCTTAGCTGCTTGAGCCACAGGCCCCGAGCCAGCTTCTCTTATTTATTACAAATACTTCCCTCCCTGTTTGTTTTGACCTAAAACTTAGATTAAAAATGTTCAAAATCAGGCTGGTCTGAAGGTAGTAAGTTATCTCAATTGATTGTTCATTGTCAGTTGCAGTTCAAATTCCATATTCTACTTTTCTCCTTCTCACTACTGCACTTGACTAGGCTTAAACAATAAGTAAATCCATCAAATTAAATCAAAATGTTTAAAATTATATAGAAGTTTTTTATATGGATAATAGTATGAACTAATGATTCCAGGGTTTAGGTGAATTTAGGGACGTAAATCTTTCAGTAATTGAATCTCTTAACTAGATTGGGGTGTAGATTTGTAATACCATCTTCACCAATAAAAAATGTATTTTAGGGGGGTCCCTTTAAGGATATTTTGGAAGGGTTTCTGTATTGGATTTTTTTCTGCCTTGCATGAGTTCGTTCCCTTATCTGTTTTAAAGATTTCAGACTGACTATCTCTGCTGTTATTCTCAAATACAATTTCAGGTTGGTGAAGGTTGCATGTTAGGAAAAACCCAACCTCTCTACTGATTTGAGGCTTTTTTTTTTTTTAATCGTTAATGCAGAATGCAGTTATTCTTGAACAGTGAAACAGTGCTTCCATTTTGTGATTAGGCTGATTCTTTTTTTCTTTTTTTAATCACCTATTGATTATGAGGTCGGGTATTGTTTTTGTTTGTTTTGTTTTGTTTGGAGACAGTCTCACTGTGTCACCCTCTGTAGATGCCGTGTCATCACAGTTCATAGCAACTTCAAACTCTTGGGCTTGAGCGATTCTCTTGCCTCGGCTTCCCGAGTAGTTGGGACTACAGGCGCCTACCACATCACCCAGCTATTTCTTTGTTGTAGTTGTTATTGTTGTTTAGCAGGCCCGGGCAGGTTTGAACCTGCCAGCCCCAGTGTATGTGGCTGGCACCCTAACTACTGAGCTCCAGGCTTGGTGTTTTTAAGGACAATTCCCATGCCCCTAGAATTGTCTTCAGCACCCTCAAAACAAAGAGCAAATGATGCAATTAGGATGCAATCCATTGCCTGTAAATTTCAAGGAAAATTGTTTTCCATGTAACTTTGAAGTTCATGGACCAAGTCAAGACTTTTTTTTTTTTTTTTTTTTTGCACTTTTTGGCATGGGCTGGGTTTGAACCTGCCACCTCTGGCATATGGGGCTGGCGCCCTACTCCTTTGAGCCACAGGCGCCACCCCAGACTTTCTTTAGATCTGGTCTGTTTATCAAAAATGACTTGATAAAATGAGATTCTTACCTTCACACCTTGCAGTTGTTTTTTTGTTGTTGTTTAGTTTTCATTTTTTTGTGTGTGACAGAGTTTCACTCTGTGGCCCAGGCTACAGAACTATGGTGTTAGCCTAGCTTCCAGCAACCTCAAATTCCTGAGCTCAAGTGATCCTCTGCCTCAGTCTCTGGAGTAGTTGGGACTAAAGGAGCCTGCCACATGCTTGGCTAATTTTGCTATTCTAGTAGAAACAAGGCCTTGGTCTTTCTCTTGCTCAGGCTGGTTTCAAACTTATGACCTAAATGAGTTTTCCTGCCTCAGCCTCCCAGAGTGCTAGGATAACGGGCATGAGCCTTTTTGCTGTCATGCTCCCCTGTCAATAGGACCTGCCCTGACCATCCTTTTTAATTATTGCACATGTCCTCTTTTTTTTGTTGTTGCAGTTACCACTGCTGTTTTAGTTGGCTGGGGCCGGGTTCGAACCTGCCACCCTTGGTATATGGGGCTGGTGCCCTGCCCACACCCTCTGTACCATGCATGGGAGCTATAACACTGCTTTACCTTCCTCCCCACCCCCTGCCCCATACTATTTATCTCCTAACCTAATTAAGTTCCATGAGGCAGACATCTTTGTCTCTTTTTTCATTGCTGTATCCCCAGTGCCTGGCACAATAGTAGAAGCTTGCGTAGTAATTTTATATTGAATGATCAAATGGATGCATGAGAATAAGTAAATGAACGCATCCAGGGAACTACAGGAATACCACAGTGACTAGAATCTAGTGAGAAAAAGAATGGTGGAGATGAGATTTCATAGGGACTTATAGGCCATGTAACAATTTGGAGTTTTAATAAAGGAGCAGTGGGAGACTTAGAGGTGCTATAAGCAGAGGATTGATAAGATCAGGTCTCTTCTTTAGAAAGATAACTTGTCAGCTCAGCACAAGCAGCTAAGGCACCAGCCACGTACACCTGAGCTTGCTGGATTCGAATCCAGCCTGGGCCTGCCAAAAACAACAATGACAGCTGCAACCAAAAAATAGCCGGGCATTGTGGTGGGCGCCCATAGTCCTAGCTACTTGGTGGGTGGAGGCAGGAGAATTGCTTGAGCCCAGGAATTGGAGGTTGCTGTGAGCTGATGCCACAGCACTCTGCCCAGGGCAAAAGCTTGAGGCTCTGTCTCAAAAAAAAGGTAACTTGTCTAAGAAAATGCCATGAAGGCTATGTTAACCAGTTTGATGAAAATATCTCAAATTGTATATAAAATCAGCACGTTGTACCCCATGATTGCATTAATGTACATAGCTATGATTTAATAAAAAATAAAAGATAACTTGCTCTATAGAATATGGATTGCAGAGAATAGAAGTATGCATGGAAAAAAACACAGAGGCTATGAGGATCTAGGCCTGTGGTTCTCAGTTTGTGGTTCGCAAACCCCCCCCCCTTTTTTTTTGTAGAGACAATCTCATCCCATTGCTCTTGGTAGAGTGCCGTGGAGCCACACAGTTCACAGCAACCTTCAACTCTTGGGTCTAGGTGATTCTCTCGCCTCAGCCTCCTGAGTAGCTGGGACTACAGGTGCCCGCCACAATGCCCAGCTAATTTTCTGTTGCAGTTTGGCCGGGGCCAGGTTTGAACCCACCGCCCTTGGTACATGGGGCTGGCACTTTCTAGCCCACTGAGTCACAGCCACCGGCTGCAACCTCTTTTTAACAATGAAAATATATTGTGGCATTAGGAAGGTTGAGAACCACTGATCTAGTTGATCTAGCTTCCCTAGAAGCAAATATGTTACCTTTTTCAGCTGTTGAATTTGAATGTTCATTCCAGGGGTAGGGTTTGATTCTTAGCAGTCTGATTATAATTGTAGGCACAATTATCATTAGCCCTAAGAGATCTACCTGTCTCCTTGAAGAGCATCACTGTCCAGTGATCTGCTGACAGATGAAAGCTGTCAAGATAGCTTGGCTGTGAGATGACATTTAACTACTTTCTATCTGTGTGTGCCTTCCCTCCCCCTGTAAAGTTTAATGACCTACCTAGGAGAGAGTCCAGGCCTCTTGGCTACTTTCCAGGTAGTCTACCACTAAAATGTTGATTCAGAGGAACTTAGAAAGGTAATGACACTGTAAATGGGTTTTTAAACTTGATTTTGCCATTTTTTGAGTCTGTTTGTGTTAGTACTTTTTGTTAGAGGAATTTGAGAAGCCCTTTTCACTTGCCTTTACTTTTTAGTAGCCTGTGATAGGAATGTTTCTCCTTGACATGTTAGTTGGCAAAGTAGTAGAGGCAGCCCTTAATAAAGGAGACTTTGGAAGAATATTAGTTGTTGGGAAATTAACATTCTTGACATTCTTGTGGAATGATACAAGTTTATAGCCTTTTTATTAAGTTTTTAAATCAAATAGTCTTTAATTAGAAGCAAGCACATATAAAACTTTGTGACTCCAGACAATACTGTCTGAATGGTGTTAGATTATAGAATAGAGTTCATGCCTTTAGGAATAGGGATTTTTTTTTGTTTGTAGGAATGGAGAAGGGGGTGTGAGAGGATCATACTTGAACACTTTCCAGCCCATCATCTCACTGTGGCCTTAACCCATATGGAATATGGACATATAACTTTTGAGCCCTTTGACTTTTGTGTGCAACCTGACTTGGCTTTTAGCTCTCATGATTCAACTGGTTGAGTTGAGCTTTCTGTTAAATAGTAAGGAAAATGTAGTTGAGTAGACTTAACTTTTTGAACTCATGTAATAATGAGGCTTGATAAGCCATAATATATGTATTTTAATGACTTTTTGAAATGGTTTTCGCTATTGTTTTAAATAATATAGTGGACTAATGTATAAATTCAAGGACTAACAGGTTTTTACAAAGCAGTGGAGAAAACTTCATTCTGTTGTGTATGATTCTTTATTGGACATAAAGGGCTTAGGAAAGTGTGTGTCATCTCTTCATCTGAGTGTGACTCATGGTATCTTTAAAGAACACTGAAGGGCTGGTGTGTTTGATAATGGCCTTCATTTTGGTATGCAGAAGTTATATGCATTTTCATGCCCATACCCATGCCCTTGAAGAGCGCTAACAGGTGGAAGTAATAGTGATGTTATAGAGAGCAAAATTAAACCTCTGACAGACTCTCTTACATGATAGCTTTTCTGAACAGAAAGTAGAAATACAGGTAATCCCAGGGTTACAAACAAGATAGGTAGGTTCTATAGGTTTATTTATTCTTTTTTTTTTTTTTTGAGACAGAGTCTCATTATGTTGCTTTTGGTGGAGTGCTGTGGCATCACAGCAACCTCCAACTCTTGGGCTTAAGCGATTCTCTTGCTCAGCCTCCCAAGTAGCTGGGACAATACGTACTGCCACAATGCCTGGCTGGTTTTTTTTTTTGTTGTTGTTGTTGTTTAGCAGGCCCTGGCCAGTTTTAAACGTACCAGCCCTGGTGCATGTGGCCGGCGCCCCTACCACTAAACTATGGGCACCAAGCCTGTAGGTTTATTCTTTTTCTTTTTTTAAAAAAATATTTTATTTTATTTTATTTTATCTGCAATTTTTGGACGGGGCTGGGTTTGAACCCACCACCTCCGGCATATGGGACCGGTGCCCTACCCTTCTGAGCCACAGGCACTGCCCTATAGGTTTATTCTTAAGTTGAATTTGTATGTAAGTTGGAACAGGTTCATTTCCCTAATATCTGTAAAATCCTCCATTTGTATGTGCGAGTTGTACGTCGATCAGATGTTTGTAACTTGGGGATTGACTATAACAGATAGATTCTGGTCTGAGGAGTTGGGAAGATACATACAGTGTGAAGGAGCTGGGTGGCATCTGCTCCTCTCTAAATCCTCTCTTCATTCTGCAGATAGTAGTAGTCACATTAGCTGTGTTTTAAGTTTTTATGTAAGATTTTTAACATAGGAAATGCCATGGGTAGTCAAAGTTAGTCTATATTGATAAGGTTTTTATAATGGTGATGTACATTTCTGTTTCATTTTTGGTGATGTTAATTAGAAATCAGCAGTAGCTATTTATTGTGTATTTATTTTAAGACTATTGAAAAGAAAGTAACTGCTCTGTTCTAAGGGCTATTTGTGACCTGGGAGGGGAAAGTAAGGTCACTGAGAAGTAATCAGTAGATATATGTTGGGAAGAAACAGTACAGGCATTTTGTACATATGTAACCGAGAAGGTAATATGTTGTTTCCTAATGTGACTATGTTTCTGATAATTTGGAACAAGAGACATGGTGTTCTGAATCACAGCCAAATGTATGAGGTCAAAGTGATTTCCTCTAGCAGGTAGGATAGTTGTGGAACAGTAGGCAGGGCCTGTTTTCCTTCTTCTGTCTGAGAGCAAAAGCAGTGATAAGAAGATGACTCATTGATCTTCATGAAATTACTGGCCAGGCACTTTCTAAGGAATGGTGTTTGATAAGGAGAAACAAGTTACTATTCTGGTCTGTTACTTAAAGGAAAATCATGAAGCTAGCATTTTATAGACAATGCCATTTATTAAATTCCTTACATAATCACTAGTGCCTTCTTAATTATTTTTGGGCTTCCCAATAGGCCATGTTACTTTTATAGTTTGAAATTCATTTTGAAGTTTTGAGCAGTGGATAGGAGCTATACAGAACTTGAAAGCAGAATCTCATAAACATATACATATGTGGAGGGGCAGAGATTGTTGCTATAATAAATGGTACTGACTTAATGTCACTCTTTTTTGCTCCTTTACAGTTATTTTGATTCTAGGATCTCAATCAATCTTAACTATTCTGTAGAGTAGTGTAGAGACAGCATTGGGTTTGGAGTGGGGAGTGGGAGCAGAAGCAAGACTCTTAGCCACAGGCCTGACAGAAGCTTCTGGAACTGCCTTCCCTTCTCCCTTTCAGCTTTTCCATTTTGTACCTGAGGGAGCTGGCTACCAGTCCTACCCAGCTCTGCATGCCTTCCAGGGGCTTTCATTTGACGAGACAACAGGTAACATTCATCTAGAATTTCTTTTAGTTGTTAATTTTGAGAAGAATCTTAAGAATTTTTATCAAGTCATCCAGTTTTCTTCAGATTTTGCTTCTTATTTGTCCTTTCCCCTTGGCTGACTTCCTTGACAGTGAGACACAGGGTCATTGGTTTAAGTATGGGAAGGAAATTATGGCCTTGAGCATAGACTGAAAGAATCTGGCTCCCAGGCACTTCCTCTGAGCTCCTCTAAATTACTAAGCCTGGGCCCTGACAAGGTTTTTCAAAGGGGTATCTCATACTACTGTTATATCAGCATTTCCATGTTTCTGTCATAAGCATTAGTTTTTCATGGTGCTGATCATGACCAGGTTGAAATTGGCCTTTACATGGGACATGTTTGCCTAGTCGGGTGGGAGTATACAGAGAGGGAGAGGAAAGAGTAGGCAGCTTGCTTTCAGAATTACGCTCCCGCCCAGACCTATCTGAGCCATCCTTGTTCAGAAGTTTCTGGGTCCTCAGAGCATGAAGCCCAGACTCTATTCAGTAAATCTGGGCCCTTGGTAGACTTGGCCCCAGTCTCTCCCACTGTAGGTGCCTGTGCTCTACCCTCTTGTCCCCCAAGACTGTGTGGTAGAATAGGAAGATGAGATCTGGGTTCTACATGGGTGTCCATGTCCACCTAGGTATTTCCTTTTCCTCTGTCTTAGTAGTCACTCCTCTGGGTAAGCTTACCAGAGGAGAAAGAAAGAAAGAAAGAAAGGGTTTAGGGGGACAGATTACAAGGATTTTTTTTTCCTTCACATTGTTGGAAGTCCAGAATACAAGGCAAGTATTTTTGACTCCTATCTCTTGGCAAAAGCTTGGGAATTAGACCACCAGATATCTGAGCATTAAATGGGTTTTTGAACTTTTTTTTTTTTTTTTTTGCTCCCGACCCCCACCCCCCCCCCCCCCCCCCCCCCCCGTAGAGTGCCATGGCTTCAGTGCTCACAGCAACCTCCAACTCCTGGGCTCAAGTGAGTTTCCTGCCTCAGCCTCCCAAGTAACTGGGACCACACGTGCCTGCCACAATATTGGAGCTGTCATTGTTGTTTTTGGCGGGCCCGGGCTGGATTCGAACCTGCCA
>CAUYTI010072806.1:0-32988 GCA_963575145.1 Galago senegalensis
ACAGTGAAAGTGGTCATCTTTGGTGATCTATACTCTCTTAATAAATGCTACAGTGTCACTCAGAAGATTATAATGGTTCTGACACAAAATTCCACAGGGCCAGAATTAGGAGAGAAAGGCTACTGTGCATTTATTTCTCTAGGTTTCCCATAGACACAGGAAGTTCAGCTCCTGGGGCAATCCTGTCAAACATGTTTAATACAAAGCACTTTATTCACCCATTTTACTGTTCCAGAAGATCTATCAACTCTGTTTTCTCCCTGGCAGAAAGTCAGTTCTTAGTGAGATAGCAAATAAGATAAGCAAACCATTCTTACAAAACTAGTGGACACTTTGTTTTGCTTCCCACCTGACTTTAGAGAAAGCCTTGAAGTTTTAAACTTGAAAACTCTGTGTAAATCTTTGGGGACACTCTGTTTTCCAGGGAGACAATAAAACATGATAATCCTTTGAATAATCACTTACTATAGAAGCAAATCAAAATTGTTTCCTAAAATATCCATATCAACCCTGCTTGCAAAGCTTAGGCAGGCTGTTCAAGCCTCACCCTTCACTATGATTCTGGGACTGTCTACATTTGTCTTTTTTTTTAATGAATGGTAACTATGTACATTAATGCACTTCTGGGGTACAGTGTGGGGTTTTCACACACAATCCGAAACATTTCCATCAAACTGGTCAACATAGTCTTCGTGTCATTTTCTTAGTTATTATTTTAAAACGTTCACATTCTGCTCTTAGATTCACTTGTACCCTTGTAAGATAAACCTCAGAAGTGATCCCTCCAATCACTACATTCTTTTATTTTACCTTCCTTCCTACCTTTACCTTACCTTATTTCCAACCAATATAATATGGGAAGGTAAAAATGCAGCTAGGCGTTAAGCATAACCAGCTTTTTCTAAGCAAGGATGTCAATGTAAGGGAATTAAATGGCTTAAATATCCAGTTCAACTAAAAAATCATCAGGCTCAAGGGATTAAACTACAGCTCTACAAATGAACAACTCTGCCCTAGAACTCTCACTTTAATCTGTGATTATTCCTTACCAGTCTATAAAAGGACAACAGAAAATAAATCAGCCTGACAAATGCATGTAACTTGCAAGAAGTATAAATTAGGCCTCGGTGAAAATGATGAATTTCGAATTCAGATGGCAATTGAAAATATGTAAAGGATTTTCTGTTTTCCATTTCTCTCTTAATTAGACTTTTCAATATGGAAGATATTTATTATTAAATATCCTTCTTTCATAACACCATAACATCCACAGAATTTGGCTAAAAGAAGAAACTTATGAATCTCTAGTAACATTAATACACATCCCAATAACAATTTAAAGTCTTGCAGTGATACCAGGTGAGTAATAGTCACCAACATCAACATAGTTGTGAAGATTGATGATGTTGATGAAGACTCATAATTACATCAAAGACAACTAAGAAAATGACATGAAGGCTAAATTAACCAGTTTAACGAAAATATTTCAAATTGTATATGAAAACACCACACTGTACCCCATGATTGCATTAATGTACACAGTTATGATTTAATAAAAAAGGGCAACCATTGGCTACTAAATAAAGTATACCCAATTTTCCTAATTTAGCTATAAGATGCACATAATTCTAAAATTTTTAAATATGATCTATAACTTGAAAGTTTCCCACAATTACAAAGATTTCAATGAGTAGGTCCACAGGTAATTGCTACATTAAGAATAGCATTATATAGTTTATACGCACACACATATATATATGTACACACACATGTATACATATGTACACACATTTTAGAGCTAATATCTAAAATAAGCTTCTCCTATTAGAAAAAACTAGAGCTATTACATAATACTAAAACATTATTATTATCATAAACAACTTTTTATTTATTTTACTTCAAGGAATTAATGAAGTTTTTCAAGGTTTTTGAGCTCTGTTCTTCTAATATTCAGTTATACCTGGTTGCTTCCAGTCATGTGGATTATTACAAAGAGTTTTCTTGTGCAAAAAATTATAAAATAGTGAAAGAAAAACACTATATAACTGTTAAGTTTAAAAAGAAAACATTAATTTATTTTGTTCTTTTCAAGATATATTGATAAATAACTTCAACATATGGGAAGGGCAACATCCTAGTGATAAGAAGTTTCCTTCTGACTAGAAAGTTTAAATTAAAAAATAAGCAGTGTTTTATTGAATAAATTATTTCAATGCTTTTAAAACGTTTATTAAAAATCTGAATAAGTTCACTTGTACCCTTGTTAGACAGAAATTGAATGTAAATGTTTTGACACAATGACTATGCAAATGACATGAAATTTATGTGAACCAGCCTGATGAAAGTATTTCAGAATGTGTGTGAAACACTACACTGTACCCAATGTTTGTATTTATGTATTCAGCTATCATTTATTTAAAAAAATTACAACAAAAAAAAACAAAAAAAAACAAACAAAATATACTGTCCTTGGATACCTGGAGGCATGGGAAAAGTGAGAGGCCCGAACTTCCTCCTCTATACCTGCATTCCTTATTTCTTGCCTTTACATATTAGCCTTTCATAACACATGCCATTTTTTAAAAGTCATGAGGGGAATATCCTTTTAGATTATTAATAACAAATTCTATTATTTTATCTAAATCTGGAAGTATTCATATATTTATTACAGCATCTCTGAAGTCAGAAAGATATAGGGGTCAAATTTTGAGCCTATCCCTCTTATAACTATACAATTAGACCTCTTTGTGGTTCAGTTTCTTCACATTAAAAAGAATGATTAAAACAGGATCTCTGCAATGAAATAATTGTATTTTGGTGTGTCTGTTGTTTTTAGACAGAATCACTTGTGATCATTCCTGTAAACCACTCACAACCATGTCCGTCACATAATAAATGTTCAATAATTGCTTTTACTCCTATTAACTTATTGCAGGGCTCCTAGAAAAATTAACCTATGAAATCTAAATATGTCTCTTCAAATGCCCCATAGAATTATATATTTATAGACATAAAAGAATCAGTATTCTTGAGATTTTCCAAAATATATGCACAGATGAGTTTTAGAAAAAGATAAAACCAGTCGCAAACTCCTTCCTCGCCTGGTTCCTACATCTTTCTCCTACCCCCCCAGCCACTCCCAAGTATATCTCATCACCAGGCCCACATATGTGACAGTGATAAAAAGGTCTGTGCTGGGAACAATATAGTGGGTAATAAATCAAGACTGGGAAGGGGGTAGTACCAAGCAGGATGGGAGGAGGGGTGATGGCACTGTGAATAATCAATGCAACAGACTCTGTAAGAACACGGCGAGACATCTTACTTAACATGCTTAATAAAGCCAGAGAGGAGAAAGCAGTGATAATATGGAAACAGGCTGTCTGATTGCTGGAGAGCTCTTTGCCCATACAGCCAGGGCAAGCCGTGGGAAGGAGGGAGAGCTGTTGCCGCTGTGCTGGCCCCAGCTCTGACCATCCACCCCCACACTGTACTCACTGTCTGGGATGTTGTGTATTTTTCCTTCTAACTCTCCACCTCAGCAGTTTAGGGAAGGAAGAAGAAAAGTATTTGAAACATTTCTAACTGTGGTTAATTCCAAGAACATGTAGCAAAACTGGTGCAGATCAAGGGGACCGACTCCCTCGTGCAGAGCTACAATCACAAGGATATCCAAAAGGTGTTCCATGCTTAAACTGAGATACTGCTGGCACTTGTTCCAGACTGATAGTGGAAGAAAGGATTCCTGGGACACTCCAGTGCGGCCCTCTTGTTTTTACAAGGGAGGGAGTGGAAGCTCAGGGAGAACCAGGTCAGAAGGTAGCATAGATGATCAGTGTCAGGTAGAGACTAGGCATCCAGTTTATGATGTTAAATCATGCAAAATATTTTCCATGCAAGAGATATTCCATATAGGGTGGGTCACTTTCTTTTCCCATAAGTCCTGACCTCTTTGGCTTCTCTTCTCTGCATCCGGAGCTTAAGGAGAGAAAGAAAAACGAGTATTGCGATAAAGTCTAAAGACACTGATTATAAAGCTGGCTTTTTTACAGACTGGTATCATTTGGGGAAAGTCATTGAATTTGGGCCTCACTTTCTTCATTTCTAAGTTGAGAAGTTCAGTTTTATATGACTAGAAGTTCTTTCGTCAGTCTAACGTTCTTAATTTGAAGCATTCTGATTTTCAAATTGAATCTGACCTGTCCACAGAATGAAAGAGGAGGAGGGGAAACAAAGGGGAATATAAGTGTTACAATATTATAATCTTATCTTGTCCCTCAACAACTTTGGAATAGCATGTTATTGTTAAATTCAGTGGTACCGTCTTAGCCAGGCAAACAGAAATGTAATGTTGCTAATTGAACTATAAAAATAATAATTACCTTTGATGTAGAGGAATGCAAAGTCGCTCAGCAGTGAGCTCTGATTGTATAAAGGGAAGCAGTTATCATCAGAGCCCAAGCCAGATTAGAAGGGAGCCATTCCAATTACTCTGGATGGTGCCGACTAAGTACCAGGCATGGAGTGCCTTCTACACACGCAGAAATGTTCCCCTCCCATGCTGCATGGGAATGAGGGGAACACGAGGACTGACTGCTATAAGCGTCCTGTATCTGGGGAGAAGGCTGGAATCTCTCTCTCTCTCTTTTTTTTTTTTGCATTTTTTGGCTGGGGCTGGGTTTGAACCTGCCACCTCCAGCATATGGGGCTGGAGCTCTACTCCTCTGAGCCACAGGTGCCACCCAAAGCTGGAATCTCTTTAAACAGAACCCTCACCAGTGGGTGAGATGCTGTCTAAGAGATGTATGTGTTTACCCCCTTCATAAGGTCACCTGCATGCGTGAATTTAGTAAACCCTAAGATCTTTTTTTCTGACCCTAAAATTTGCATCAGCTACTGTAGCTGGAGATGGGAAACCTGCCTTCAGAAATTCAGGGTGCTAGGAGTCGGGCATAGGCATTTCTCACAGCCTGAGTCAGCTGGCTCAGGACAGAGAGACTAGATGCTGGTTAAACGTATCTCCGGATACTTGCAACCATCCAAGGCCTGCCAAGTCACTTGAGAAGGGGTGCTGCCTCCACACTTAAGCAGGTAGGACACCAAGGGTCGGACCTCCCCTCCCTGCTGTGGTCTGAATGTTTATGTCCCCCCCAAATTCATCTGTTGAAATATAGCCCCTCTTGTTATGACATTAGGGGGTGAGGGCACTGGAAGTGCCTTCATGACTGCAATCAGTTAGCTTATGAAAAAGACCCCAGAGAACTGTTTTGACTCTTCCACCACATATGGGCACCAGAGAAGGTGCTATCTATGAACCAGCAAGCAGGCCTTCACCGATACCCAATCTGGTGGCACCTTCACCTTGGACTTCCCAGCCTCCAGAACAGTAAAAAATAAATTTTCGTTGTTTGTAGGCTCCCCAGTCTGTGATATTCTTTACATTAGCCCAAATGGACTAAGACATCCACCTTGAGCAACGTTGCAAAGTTTATAGTAAAAGTGGGAGGCAGGAGTGGATTAAGCCATGGAGCAACAGGTCGGCTGTGGCCCAGAGGAATAAACTTGATGCCTATCTTTAGTGCCTGCTCTGGCTCACTCCTTCTGCACATTTATCATCCCTATTTCTACCTACGTAGCCAGCTCTTCGAGGACATGAGCTAAGTTCCTCCTGGGACATTGTCTAGGTTATGTTTGTTTAATTGCATGTGTGTTTTTGTTTTGTTTTGTTTTTCTCGACTCCTTTTCAAGTTTAACAGTGATCAGGACAAATTGGTGCTCAGAAGATAATTGTTGATTGAGGAATTAGATTGAAGTATTTGATTGCTTAACTGACTTGAAATAATTTGTTCAAATCCAGTTTGCCACAAATTATCACAGAAACTTAAGAAGGAAACCATTTTATCATCTAGTCTAAAATATGTGAAAATTTTGTTAGGGCTCCTTGTCGGAATATTTTCAATGAGTATTTTATTATACAACAAACTTTCTTTGGAGACCCCCTTCCTTCTGCTTACAGCTCTCAGTTGGCTTCTAATTTTAGCCCAAGCTGTGCCTCCACTGGCATCTGTAAGATTTTACTCTTCATCTCTCTCTAGCCCCCTCCCCAAGCAAATCATACCCATATTTTTTTTTCCAGAATGTAAAATATAGAAACAAGCATCTGTTTGGACAAAATCAGTTTTCACTTGTGAAAAGTGGATGCTTTCTAAAATCACAGGCAACAAGAAAAATGTCAGAGAATGGAACAAACTGTTGGAGGGATAATAAAACCTTCATTCTTCAGCTGGACGAGCTGAGGACGAGGTTAGTGAAAGATTAAAGAGGCAGGCCATGTTTTGACTTCATTTGGTCATTGAGTTCCAATATCCCTAACATGGTTGAAACCTGAGATCCCTTGAGAATTGATTTTTCACTAAATAAAGAAGATTAAGGGACTCCTCGCTGTACTTTGGGCTATGAGCACACATATAGAATCAAACACATGCAAAGAAATGTCTGTTCCTTTGTTTTCACATGTAGCATTCCCAAGGACATTTTCTGCCTAAAAAAATGTTGGTCAGACCCTCACATCCAAATAGTAATGTTTGAATCGTTTTCAATTCAGTTCAACAGAATTTTGTCTATAATTTATAGAAAAGATGTCACATGAATACTCAGCTCTTTAGCTGCTGGGCCTTCTCATCTTGAGTTTAACTGTATGAAATTTTTTTTACAATTAATTTTTTGAAGACCTAGAAGTCATCTTCAGCATGAAATTTGAATTCTCTTACCTGTTATTAGAAGGTATTTTAGGTCAGATGACTGGTAAGTGGAACCATAGCTCAACAACTTTTATTGGTTAGCAATCCTTAAATACTAGGCACGACCAAGCAATATGAAAAAGACGTTGACCTCATTTAATAACCATCATCCAAAGAGAGGCAAGACAGTTCACATCCTACATAAGTACTTAAAAGGAATGCTGTATAAGGACAATTGAAATAAAAGGAGAGCCTTTGCATGCTTCCCAGACTTTCTGAAGTTCTGTATACATCTTGACCCTTCTGATGACAACTATCCCAGAACCCTTGTATAGTAGAAACTTAATAACATGTTAAACAAATAATAAAATTATTAAAAGTCTAAGCACTTTCTACCAAAATGATACTCTACAAACGTTCAATTCATAAAGCTAGACTGTCTTAAAAGAATAGCTTTGAAATGGCTCAGAATAATTTCAGCTTTGTTTGAAAAAGTAATTTTAGAGATAAAATGTGTTGTCTTCCATCTTGTGTTCCATCAGGGCTACAGCAGTACTTGAGTGACAGAAACTATACTATGCAGTGATTTTAATTGTTTGTGTACTTTAGAATTACTAGAATTATCTTTCAATAAGTTCCCCAGGGTTATGACAGTTCTATTCCTTACTAATTGCCTTTTTTTAATACACGTGATCCCAAGTCTCCCAAACATGAGTTATGGACTTGGGAAGAATAGACATAGAAACTATGTTCCTTGACCTTAAAGTGTTCACATGTTAGCAGTGTTCATGATGTACAGAGTTATGTGATTTACATAGGCATAACGGAACATTATAAAAACATCCCTAATCCAACATGTAAGTGGAAGATTATGGGATTTATGCATAGTTGCTGCATAAATTCAGGAAGCTTCCCTGGTAGATGTGGAGTTTAGATTGAGCTCTGAGCCTTGGGTAGCAACTAATGTGGGAAAGCGTTAGAAAGAAGGTGTGAATAACACCAGAATCCAAAGACAGGAAAGCACAGAGCATGGTACCATCAAGTCAGAAGGCACGGTGGAATTTAATAGACTTTGAGACTGTCCTTTAATTGTACCACATAAAGACTAAACTTCCACACCAGGAGCTCAAACGCCTTCAGAATCTGAGGCTATTTTGTCTTTCTTGTTTTATTTCTGCATGTTGCTTGATAACTAATCAGTGTCCCTCAAACCAGTGCAGGACTATCCAATCTCTATGCATTTTTCTCACTTTTCTCCTTCTCTTGGAATGCCAGACTAATCTCTTTTTTGCATTTAATTCCTACAACTCCCCCACAAATTCATCTGTGATAGCATTTGAATGAAGGATTTCTGTCCTCTGAGCTTAGTTATCACTTATTGCCAGTATATTAATTTTTCTTTTCACATGCATTACACTGAAATTTTAATTATTTTTTCAAACACCACTGCAAATTGAAATTATAAACATATTCTGAGGGCAGTAAGCTTCTTTTAATATCCCTAATATTTAGACATATATTTATATACATTCTAAGTACTCAATAATCATCATGACTAGTTAATTAGAAAGCAAATGGGACATATTGAGGGCATACATTTCCCCCAGATTCTCTGAAATATTATCATATCATTTTATTGTATGATTTTATTTTAAGTCCACACTGGTCTCTGGTCCTGGCTTTACCATTATCTTGCTGTGGTGCCTCCCACAATCCTTTAAATTCTTGGGAATTCAGAGTCTTTACTTGTAAATAATGTAGTTAATAGAGAGTTACTTTGCTGTTTATTTCAACAAAGAAATTTTGAGCAGAAGAGTATATGCTCACCTATTGTTTCGTATTTTTTTTCTTTCAATTTTCCAAAGCCAGCAGTGAGAGCAAAGAATACAGAATGTTTTGATATAAATATAAACAGACAAGGGAGCTGAGGAAATGGACCAGAGCAAGGGAGGGAGCAATGACAAGAAGAAGACAATCTTATCGCATAAAACACTAACTGGCTGCAATATCGTTCCTTTTGGCATCTGGATCTCGATGCAACTGAGTAATGCTGAAGACTACTTAATTTAATTCAACTTCTAGAACAGATGTGATCTTCCAGAGCAGACATCATTTTTCAGTTTCTTTTGGACTGAATTTGGACATGATCCATCTCCTAGGATCCTACTCTCTTCTCGTTATTGGAGACCCAGAATGAGAATTCCCGCAACTGTGGATGAGCGGCTGGGCCCAGGAGATAAGTGAGTTCAACTGAGGAAATGAAGTTTGCAGCTCACAACTTGGAGTCAAAACTTTTTTTCCATGCCTGTGGCTGACTGTGGACACTAGTGTCCCATGCCAAGACAGCATTTAAATACCAAGGGATGAGATACATCACTGCACAGGCGTGATGCCTGGCACCCACACTATCTCCAGATGGCTTGATGTGCAGAAATAGCCTTTGGGATCAAACTCAATGTGGCGAAGTCCAAACTCGTGATCTGTCCCTCAGGGCTTCTCTGTAGCTTAACTCCCCTCTGCTGCTCATAGTTGGTGCAGTTGAACACCAGAAATTGTCCTCCTCACTAACAACACAAACATTCATTGAGCTCCTACTGTCTACAGGGTACTGTACTAAGCATTTATAATACAGAGAAGAACAACATGATCCCTGCCCTCAAGTGCTTTCAATTTAATTGGGGAAAAAGTATTTGCATAAGAAAGCATAAGCAATTATATAGGTTTTCACATTAATGCCACAAAATTTAGGTACAGAGAATGTGATGCAGACTTTCAAAGCAAGGACCTACGTCTCAAATTCTACAGTGAAACATCAAAGAACATACATGATAGATACTAGAAGTTACTTTCCAAAGTTTGGCTGTCCAAGAAGTCTTTCCGTGATGAAAATATTCTGTTCTGTAGTGTCCAATATGATAACTATTAATAACATGTGGCTATGCCTACTTGAAACATCAGTGAGATTGATAAACTTAATTTTTTATTTCATTGGATATAAATTAATTAAATTGAATTTCAATAGTCACATGAGGCTAGCGGTTTTGATACTGTACAGTGCCTTTATTGAGCATCCGACACTCGTTTAGCAGATAACAACATAAGCACAAAGATGTGATCTTGATTTAGTTCAAGGAGTAAATTACCAGAAGGCAGTTCTAAGAAGATACTGACCTCACACTGACTCTTGAGAGAAAAGCAGCATTCTTGTTTTATATAGGTGCAGTGGATCTCTATTAACTTTGCATTGTCTTCATAAAAAGTTTAGGTCAAATTTAAGGGTTCCTAGACTACAGGCTTCATGAGGGCAGGGGTTTATCTGTTTTATTTCCTGTGATATACCCAGCAGAGAGTCGATTAAAGATGAATTAATAAATAGATGAATGGGCAAAACACTCTGTGTATTGTTATGATTTTTTTCTACTGGGTAAAAAAATGAGCTCAACTCAACTGAGCTGAGTTGACATTTGTGATGAACGTTCTATTGCCGAGATGAGAAACGCTGTTCTCCCAAAGGATAGACATGAGTCAGGCCGATTTTAGCATGGGGCCTGGCACATTCCAAGTGCTAATCTATATTTATTGAATAAAGTTGCTCCATTTATTTTTGGACCTGCTTCCCCAAGTTAACTATTTGTAACAAGGATTTTATCCTCTTATTTTCTTATGCCACAGAATGTCTATTACCACCACATCCAAGGTTCTCCAAATTTTTCTCACTGAATTACATGAGAAAACATAAAAGTATTTTTGAAGAGTTCCCTACTCTTTCTGTGGGGACTAGTCAGAAGGAACTAGAACTTGTTTACTTTTTTTTTCATGTCTTACTTCTGTTTGGGGGTTCAGCAGAAATAGCTTTACAATATAAAAATTAAAAAAATATATATCTACCTCACCCAGGGAGGATTTAGGGGGTAAGCAGTGTGGAGTTCCTATTTCTATTTTTGTAAATTGAATAATGCTATTTCTGCCTCGCCTATCTTCCTGTCTTTCTATACCTTCTCTGTTAATTTAACAACCACTCACATGCATTTTTTATACAGATAAGTCAAAATACATTTCTGTGAAAACCGAGAAGAAAGGAAAAGCTTTCCGCATTCCAGGGCGAGTGGGATGAACGCGCCTTGATACTCTTGATCTTTCCCGGTGGAATGGGCACGGAATTAACCCACACACTGGCACATAAACTTCTTGTTTCTGCCAAACATGTCAGCTGAGATGGGGTTGCTAATTTATTTATGGGGACATATGTCAATGTCACTCTAAGAAAATGGTTCCAGGATACAAAAAAAAAAAAAAAAAAAAAACAACCTGACTGCTGTCAGGGCTGACCTATGCGTAGGTGGAATAGCTACCTGCTTGCTCACTTTTGGAGCAACTTGGGGATCAGGAATCCCCGACTCCCCTTAGTCCTTGCTCCAGCAGCCTTCCATGAGTGAACTTCCCATGGATTCTGTCTGTTAAAGCCAGAAACGCTAATAAAGAAGTGTACCCTCCTCTGCCCTGCCCACCGTTACACACAGAGTGTGATGAGGGGGCGGGCTTTGACCGGGGTTGGAAGCAGATGCTAGAGTCAAGGGACAGTGCTTAATACCAGATTGCAGTGGACAGGAGGGGTATAAAATAGTTAAGCTGGAGGCTGTAAAAAATCACTGTCTCTAGAAATTTCTGTTGACACAATAGTGAAGTGTTTGCCATGCGAAAGGGGCATCTGTTCATGACTTCAGCCCAGCTCTCAGATGCACCAGTCAATATAAAAGTAGTCCCTTTGTGGTGCTGTCCACAGTGAAACAGTTTCTCCATTTCTGTTTTATAATCCATAAGTAGCACAATTTTTCTGCAGCTATCTGAGATCCTTCTAACTTTGTTTAACACGGAGGCTCCAGAGCTGCTCACACACAGCAGGCAACAAAAGCAGTGCCTACCTAGGATTTTTGCTTGCCTTCATGTCTCCTGTTCAATAGGACCATTGTCCCTGCCTCTGTGATCGCGGAGTTTCTGGACTCTGACTGTTTGGGCTTTTGATATCTACCTGCCTAGCTGACTTCCCCGGAAAGTGAGCTCTGACCCACCGACTTCCTGTACCTTCCAGCCCACACTCCTGTGACCAAGCCCCCAGCCTTATCTCCTCCTGTTTTGCTGAGACTGTTGCTGTCCACTCCTCAGCATGGCCCCCAGGGTCCTGCCTTGAACAACAAAGGCACATCAAAGCTTTTCTATGAGGCTGAGGCAACTGCTAGGACTGCTATCTCTGTTGACAGTCTGGTGGCAGTGGTCCTTGCAGGAAGGAGGGAGAAAGTAAGCTGATATTAGAAACTGTGGCTGAGTGCCGAATCTGGTGTCTGCTCTTCTCAGCTGCATGACCTTGGGTGAGAGGCTTAAACTCCCTGGGCTTCAGTTTCCCCATCTATAATTGGGAGATACTAATATCAACCTTGATGGCTCTTGGGAGAATTAAATGTTTGAAAATGTCCAGGACAAGTCTTGGCACATAGTAGGTAATCGATATGCAGTAGATTCTTTTCTTCCTTCCTTAAAATAACTGAGAACAAGCCCAAGGTGAAGGTTGAGATTAGGTGGTGTCTATTTACCCCCTTGAACCAGAATCCCCACTTTCTATGCCTCAATTCTGTATGCATTGCCCTTCTCTGTCAAAGTGCCAGTCAGGTCTGTGCTATATTAATTAGTTGGGAGATTTAATGTTACTGATATTAATTTTCCTCATCTGAAAAACAGAAAGAATTTCCTTCATTCCACAGACAATTATTTAATGGCTGTTACACACAAGGTATCCAGATGTGTTTCACATCATCTGGACGTAACCACAATCTTATAGCAAGGGACCCTCGTATTATACATGGGGACTCTGAGACTTAAGTCCGTTGTGTCAACTCACTAGTAAATAAGAGATATGGGATTCAAATCAAGTCCAGCCTTCTTTTATAAGAATAATTGAGAAATCTTATAATGAAACAAAAGGCTATAAAAGAATGAGATGCTAACAATGTAGTCGTCTTGTCTGTGCATGGAAAGCTTTCTGTTTCAAATATTTTAAAGTCTAGTTTTTCTCCAAGATGAATATAAGTATACATATATACACACACAAAGTCTGCTTCACTGAAGAATATTATTTGGTGCCTTGAGAATTCAGGGGTCCTCAAACTTTTTAAACAGGGGCCAGTTCACTGTCCCTCAGACTGTTGGAGGGCCGGACTGCTGGCCCCAGGACTAGTTGGCTACTTAGCAGGACAGGCAGCAGGGGCAAAACACCCAGCTGGCCGGATAAATGTCCTCGGAGGGCCACATGTGGCCCGTGGGCCGTAGTTTGAGGATGCCTGCTTTAGACTGTTTTTACTCATCTCCCTTACCTCCAACACCTACTATTTCCACCAAATTCATACAATGTTGGTTTTATGAGAAGCTTGGACCAAATAAAAACCAGATCACCAGACAGTTACAAGAGCATCATATTTAATGACATCTAAAAGGCAAGGAATACATACATGAAACAAAGAATTCAGCATGCAGAAATGAACATACATAGAACTTCTATCACTTGGCACTATGTCTTAGGATTTTACACTTGTCAGTTCTCTTGTGGAAGAGAAAACTGAAGTTTGACAAGTTTATCTAATTTGTCCAAATCCATAAAGAGAGGTTTTTCTAATCCACTGCTAATTCTATTCTGGCCCTCTGATTCTTACAAGCTGGTGGAAATCAGGGAGAGTCAAGTTCAAACTTCCAGTAATACTACACATTACTGTGTTCCCTTTTCCAGGGTATTTCTTAAAATAGAATACACAGAAATTTCAACATGGCAGGTAGAGAAGAAGGCTTTTTAATCTACTGACTTATTTACTTGCAAAGAACACTGGCCATGATTTTTCTCATTATCTGAGCACCTTCTCAAAGAGAAGCTTCTGAATAAAAATTAAAAGCAAAATGAAATAATAACAAAAACAACATTTCAGAGACACAGACTCAGTTGTGACAGTTGTGAAGGAAGCATGAGAAGGGCTGGGGTGGTCTCCTGTTCAGCAGCTCCTAGATGACAGGCCAGTAATCTTCCACCCTATCTGCATAGAGCCTCTTTTTCATTTGATGTGGTCATCCTGGTCCCCAAGAAAGCTGCACATTCCACTCAAAGCTGCTCGTTGAGTAAGGTCACACAATATCCCAGAAGATAAATGGGTGCTCATGCGAAGAGCCAACATCCTGCTTGGTTTATTAAGCAGTTTGAATGCACAGCACTAATCTAGGTCCTTTGATGAGTTCAGAGAACATGTGGCACTTGACGTCAGATAGTTTATGTCTACAAAGGAAAACTAGATAAGCTTTATGTTAATAAAGCAACATAGGTTAGACTTGAGCGTTAGGTTGGAAACTGAAGGGGGTGCCCTGAAAAGTCACAGCAAAGGTGAAAGGACCATGAACAGAAAGATGGAAGTGGGCAATTGAAGGAAGTGAGAATTAACCCAAAGTTTTATATTCTTGCTTCTATTGTCATCTTATTGCAAAAGTTATTTGTAAGGAGTGACCTTACAGTTAAACTACCAATGTCTGTAGCTACCCTAATCATCACCAAAGATTTCTATCCTGTCCAGGTTTTCTGCATTCTTCCCTTTCTCCTTCCTTCCTACTTTACTCCTTCCTTTTTTTCTCCTTCACTTCCTCCTGGCTTTTATTCCCCTACACTTTTTCTTGTCCAGGCCTTTTAACATCTTCTACCCTCTCACGTCTTATTATGATCCCTTTTACTCTCTCTTATTGTACCTTTCTTCTTCCCTGACACTTCATTGTCAAATGCAAAATAAAGAATGCTCACCAATAGAGATTCCTGAATTCAGGAGGGAAAATGCCGTAAAACCAATGTTTGGGATGTCAAAAATCAGAGAACTATGAAGACCCTCTATTGAAATGAATACACAGGATATCTGGACCTAGTGCCTCTAAACAGTGCCATATCTATTTTGGGGGGGAGTAACTGGGGGGATCCAGTGTCCAAAAAAAAGAGTTATCCCCAATGCTGGATTATCAAGTACAGTACCTCCCTCAGGTCACTTCCACCATCTCCCACCAACAGATACATCAGTCCTAGAGAACACTTAAGTGTCATCTTCAGTCCCATATCTATCTCAAGAAAGACCTTAACTTGCTCACCAAATCTCCTGTATCTTTGGTCCTATGCCACTTTCCTAATCCCTGACTACATATTCATATCCTATTTCCATATTTTCATAGACTCCAAAATTCATGCATTCCATCACGTTTTATACCTCTGTGATCACAAAATAATGTCAATTGTTATTAGTGGCTGTCACGACACAGTAGCCATTGAGTGAACATGCCAATCATGACTTATAGAAAGAGTTACAGCAGTTTGGAAGAAAGCAGTACAGGCGATAATACAGTACCCTTTTAAGGAATGCTGACTCATCAGTTCTCTTCCTGGAACAGAAAATAATACTGCTTGCAAATACTTGAGTCTCAATAGCCAAGTAGAAAAGGAATCAAGAAAAGTCAGAATCAGAATGTGAAGAGCGCTGAGAACCTCCCAAACCAGTGCATGCTACTTGCATTTTCCTTTCTATTTTTAGTCCTTTGTAAAAATGTACATCTAAATTCATCTAAAAGAACATTTTCCAATTCATCAAAGTAAAAATAACAAAGGATTGTATTAGTGTATAATGGGCAAGTTTTTTGTTTTTTCATTCTTAGTCATTCATCTTACATTGTACAGTGGGTATTTTCTAATATTATGAGGTAGGAAGTGTCTTCTACAGCAATTTGTCCAAATGTCTTCCTCCAGCTGTTAGCTTGAGCACAGTCTGAACTCTTGATCCTTCCTTCAGTGTGATAGCTATGCACTCTGTAGCTGGGGGCAAGAAAGCCACTTTCTACCACTTCTTTTCCTCACAAATAGATCTCATTGTTCAGTTTAGCTCTCTGTTCCAGAGTCAGGCAATTTGAACAGATTATGTGCAAAAACGAAGTTTATAGTTATCTCACCATTAATTAAATTCATATATCGTGTTGCTACAAGGAGGAAAATAATGCAGACCATATTATTTTGAAGCCAGGTCCTTAAGCATTATATAGATCAATACATTTTAATATTCATTGTAAAAATTGAAACAAATTACTATTCTCCATTATTACTCCACCTTCTTATTTGTGTCTGAAGATACTTTGCTGCTAAAAGTTCTAACACCAAAGTAAACTTTAAAATCAATTGAATCAAATCAAAACTTGGTGAAGAACAGCTGGCCAAGGTGCCTTTGCTAAACTGAAAAGTTATAAGGAAAATATAATGAGATTGTATAGAGAACACAGCCCCTCACTCCAGCCTCCCCAGGCCTCCATGTCTGAGTGACCACAATATCATATACAGATGGGAACCAACTCCATTTGAACTTGCAAGGACTTAGGAGAAAGGAAACTTTAAACCTCAGTCATGGACTGCCAAGATTTTGAAATATTATTAGGCTGTGGATCATAAATCTGAAGCCAAAAATGAATCAATCAATTCAATCATTATGTGCAAATCATTCTGCTAAAACCAACAAAAAATATCCTGATCTTTATACACTAAGACAAATGATTGAGAGCTAATATGATTGGAAGTAGGCATAATAAAACCAATATCTTATGTTTATGTAGCTCTTTATAATTTACAAAGGAATTTCACACACGTTCTTACTTCTTCCTCAAACAATTTGTGGAAAAGGTAATAGTCCCATGATAAATGAAAGAGGTTAGTCATTTTCTCAAAGTCAGACAATGGCTCGGTGAGGTAGCAGAAGATAAGGACCTTGAATAACTCACCAGTGCATCCCAACATTAGTTAACACTATGGCATTGTATTTCATGTAGAAAAGGAATGGTTCAGGGATCAAGTGGCATTACAGTGCCAATGAGTAAAGGAACTCTCCAGGCTAATTGGTGAGGAGGGCTTCATGGAAGTCATGAAGCTTACTAGTGTCCAGAGAGGGTAGAGAGAATTGAGACATCTCAGTGGAGTGGCATATAGATATTCTAGGTAGAGAAGACTGAGAAAACAAAGCAGAGGGAGGAGGAAGGTAGGTGGAATATTCTAGAGGATTCATGATTTGGCCCCGTAGCTTTACTTCAAGTGGCCAAATTCATGCACAGTCCTTGACTATTACAGTTTTCAGAAGAACCACATGACTTGACCAGAAATCAATGGGTTCAACCACCTTAATTCCAAGGGACTAGGATGAATTGGCAACATTGCCTGCAGGGGCAGAAAGCTGGGTGGCTGTGGTATAGTTGTTGTGTCTTATGGGTAAAAGAAAATTAATAAGCTGAATGTAGAAACTAGTTAGTCTGTGGGAAAAAGAAATAATGAAACTGGGGACTCTGAACATGCCTAACTAGGGGAGGGCTGCAGGGCTTGGCACCTGCCTGCCCCTGCTGCACAAATGCAGCCATCAGCTTCCACAGCTAATAAGCAAGCAGAGGCAATGACAGGCTTTACCTAATGAAAATGGCAGCTATCAGTCTGTGACTCAAAAGGGCTGGCTCCAGTTCCACTTACAGTTAACAATTTGATCCTTGTCGAATTAGTAGGGTCGTAACAAGGAGCCTGGATGTGAAAGCTGCCAAGTGTTCCTTTTAAATCCTCTCTAACTTTTTATTTTCATGATTTTTCCACAGCAAACTGTGGATTCTTAGAAGAGTGTGTTTTCTGTATTTTCCCTCCCAGGAGAAGAGTGTTGTTAACTTACTGAACAACTATGTCATCAAGAAAAACATCAACTTCCAAAGAGAAAAATATCTGAAACTGTCTAATTGGGTCAATATTTAATTCAGAAATGCAGTGATTTTGGTATTTACTTTTAAATTTTGTTCATCATTAAAAGCAAAATCACAATGCCTTTACCTTTTTATGGGGCTTCTGGTTTTGACCCAATCATATGTAAACGAATTTGATCTCAGATGGTTGCTTTTCATGACAGAGTCCCTTTTGTAACATGGCACGGAGAGCAAAAATAAAAGGAGCCATTTAGCTAATCTGATTTACATGGGGCAGCACAAAGAGTTTATCTTTAATTCCTTAGTTCTGAAAGGGTTACAGAATATAATCAGCAATTACACTCGCTATACCTCCAGTCCTATCTCCTCTGCTATGCAAGAACTCCACCCACATCCCTGTCCCCCATTTCCTTACCTCTACTTCTCAATTGGAAACACGGTAAGTTTCAAGACATATTTTTGATATTTTTACAGTTTCTTGAAGATGTTCAGTAGAGGTAGATAGAAGAGGAATTTTCATCATATGGGATGCTTCAAGGCGATGGAGTTTAAAAAGACGTTTGGAAACCACCCCGTGAAGCAGATCCCTCTGAAGGGTTCTGAGTCAGATCTTCTCTTCATCATTAACATCCTCTCCATGATTCTCTAATCACGTGACTTCAAATATGGACATAGATGTGATTAAGGAAAGGATCATCAAAAATCACAGATAAAAACAACTGAAATCAGAGCAATTATGCAAGTTTCTCAAAGCCACACAGGCAGTAAGCAAGAAAATAAGAACCATAGCTCAAGACATTTAGATCTGAGCACAGAAGACTGACTTTTCTACCCACTGTAATAACTTCTATTCATCAGAAACAGGCTGAAAAAAAAATAGGTTAGCTTTAAATTATACTTCATGCAGACTTTTTTGACAGTAACCCAGCCGTGCTTCCTAATCAGAAAACAAACAGCAGAATGGTCAGCTTATCCACTCTGGATTCCTGAACAAGAGCTTCTGCTTCAAACCATGGGCAAAAACATGGAGAGCTTACAAAGAAATCAAACCAAATCAAATCAAAGCAGCATTTGACTCCTTAAGAAAATGTTCTCCGAGACAGCAGCCAGCATGGCCATCATGTAGGGATGTGTGGTGTGCAGGCAGCCATCCATTCAGGCCACTGGCTACCAACAGCTGACTCTAGGAGTAGCATTTGAATCTACCCTGAGGGGGGCCAGAGCCCACAGACAGCTGGGCCATCTGTTCCGATAATACCACATTACTCTCTACACTCGGTAATGAAGGCTCCTGAGTAATCTTTCATCAGAATGACTTCACGGCATTAAAAATGTATTTCAATACATAGCTTGTTTAAATATTTAACCCTCTTCGGCTTTGAGAGATTGATTCAGAGCTGCAGTGTTTATATGGGCAGGAAACATTGATTTTCATATGCATGCATGCATTAATTCAGGAAGACTTGGGCACACACCAAAGGTTTTGATAAATGGATCTTTAAATCTCGGACTTTAAGGGAGAATATTGGTTTGCCGCCCAGCTCTCATCCCTCTGCCAGTATTTAAATATTTTCAATTCTCATTTCCCGATGGTGAGGAGAAAAACTCCATAAATGAGCAGAGTTTAGAGAATTATTTTAAGTAAAGTTTGTTTATAGGACACACACATGCATGCATGCATGCACACAGCACACACACCTTCAAAATGCACTTTGCTGGCCTGCAGTGGGAGCTGTTTGTGCACAGGGCTAGCCAACTTTTATTACATCTGTTTACAACTCACCTTTTTCTGATATCTTGTCAATAAATGCTGAAGACTGTAGTGTATGGTCAGCACATGCAGAAGCCAGGTGAAGAAAACCCTCTTATAAATTACTGTGCTTGGTGACATCATTTAAACTCCATCCAGTACTCAGGCTAGCTTACTTTGTTGCCCATCCTCTCACTTGATTGAGGCTGAAATGCTGGAAGTTCTAGTTAACTTCAACTATGGCCTTTGCAAACATAAACACTTTGGTGTGTTTGGAACACCAGCCTTGCTCTGCAAGGACCATAAGACTTTTTATAAGATGTCCTTAGCACTCAGCTGGATAAATAGTCATTAATATTGCATATACAGTTCCTTCACCTATATAGATCATTACCTGATATTACCACCTTCACCTCCCCTCCAGATACTAACAACAGTTCCATGAGATGTTTAGTTAACATATTATCATCACTGAGTAGTGATAAAATAGGCCTCAGAGAGTTAAAGCGAATTTTCCAAGAGCAAACTGCTGGTAAGTCATTAAGCTGGAGCTATGAACTCTCAGCTTTTAAATTCTTTTTACCATGTTGGTGCAGACTATTCATTCTTCTAAGATACATCTTTGGTTTGATTTCTTTGTAAGATACAGCTAACGTAAGATCTTTCTAAGATACAGCTAATGTAAGATATATTGATTGTATATTAAATATCAGATAACAGTGAAAATACACTGATAAAGAGGATGGGGTCTTGGTTTAGAAGAAGCTAGAGAAAGAAAAGGGTGTAGGCGCAGAGAATTAGAATGTGTGCATCGTACAATAAAGGTACTAGGCATATAACGGAGTGAGATACTCTGTAGAGATCATCAAAACACTGAGTTAAGTGTTAACATGAGTGTGGGCTTTCTCCACCTGTCCAGCAAGAGAAGCAAGTCTCTATGACCTAAGGAATCCATCAAATATAATAAATTAAGCATACACCTAAAACGGTACTAGTTATGCACCATTTTGGGGAGAATTGAAAAAGTGGTTGCTCGTCAATTTTCTGTGTTTAAGGATTGGATCTAAAGCATAATAAGTGAACTTGAAGGAACATGGAATGACAAAGAGAGAGAATACAGTGGGCTGTCATTTTTATGTAGATAATGTGTACACATAACTTGAAAAACCAAATAGTATTTACCACAATCTCATGCTCCAACACACTTTTTCTGCAAGTACTCTTTTGCTGTCTCTTCCAGAAATTACTTCCAAATTTCTAAATATGCCCTGTATGTTGTATTAACTTTAGACATTATACTCTTTTAAAAAAATTAAAATTTTTTATTTTATTTAATGACTTTTAAAAATGTTTTGCATTGGCTGGCATTTAAACACTGGACAATGCTTAGAAGGCAGCTGTGCTCACCTAGACATTATTGTCATAAACCATCTGCATCTCCTCTGCCACATGCATCCAAAATAGTAAGCCACTCCATTAGTTAAAATAGTAGTCTTTATTACCCTTGTAATAACTATGTAAATATTGTTCACTATAGAGACACATACTGTAATATATTGTTATTGCATTTGCATTTCCTTTTTTTTTTTTTTTTTTTTTTTTTTTTGAGTACAATCTCAGTCAGTACCCTGGGTTTAGTGTGGTGATATCATCACACCTCACTGCAACTTTAGACTCCTGGGCTCAAGGAGTCTATTCTACCTTAGCTTCTAGAGTAGCTGGGACTACGGACAGCACATGCCACCAAGACTAAATAATTTTTCCTTCTTCTTTTTTTTTTTTCTGAGACAGATTCTCGCTCTGTCACCCTGGATAGAGTGCATGATATTATCTTAGCTCAGAGCAACCTCAGACTCCTGGGTTCAAGCGGATCCTCCTGCCTCAGCCTCCTGAGTAGCTGGAACTACACCTGCCATGACACCTGGCTAGCTTTATTTTTTTTTCTATTTTTAGTAGCGATGGGATCTTACTCTAGCTCAGGCTGGCCTTAAACCCTGAGCTCAAGGGATCCACCAGCCTCAGTCTTACAGGGTGTTAGGATTACATGTGTGAGCCACCGCACGCCTCCTATTTTTTGTTGAGACAGGTTCTCACTATGTTTCCCAGGTTGATCTCAACCTCCTGGCATCAAGTGATCCTCCTGCCTCAGCCTCCCAGAGTGCTAGGGTTAGAGGTGTGAGCCACCACACCTGGCCTGCATTTCCTTTCTTTGCACCAGCTTTCTTTTCTTTCTATTTGCCTTTCCTTTTCTCTTTTGCTCTGGCCCAAACCCACAAATCTGATAATTTCACTGAATGCTCTCAGCCACTCGATATCTCTTTTCATGCCCTGGAACTTCACTACCATCTCTATCTTCTTACTGTCACCTGACATTGAAGGCTCTCTCTAAGCACATATTTTCCTTATAGTCCAAGGAATTCTGTAACTCTCTTCTGGTATGATGATGTTCTTTCCTAACTAAAAGGATGCTTCTGGAGTATATTATCATGTTGCTTCTCACAAAACAGTAGGTAAATTTTCTGAGCTTTTATTTTCCTTATTTCTTCCTCATACTCAATTGATAGTTTGGCTGGCTACTGAATTCTAGGTTGAAAATAATGTTTACTCTGATTTTTAAAGACATTAATTTGTGATATTCATTCTTGTTGTTTTGAAATGAAAATCCATAGAGATTATTACTTTACATATGACTTATAATTCTATCAACTGTTTCTTTTATGAAATATAATGATCTGCCTTGGGGATTATTTTTCATTATAAAGAACCCCAGAACATTCTACTTTAATGTAGACTTTCATTTCCTTAAATTTAAAAAGCCTGTTATTATTTCTTTGATATGGTTGTTTCTTATGTTTACTCTACACTCTAAGCCAGCTCTTTAGGTACTTTTGGTAAGCCTTTTGTCTTTTATAGTTTCAATTCTGTGTTATACTTCATGGAAAATTTGGGTTTATCTTCCAAATTTACATGATTTTAAAAAACTAGTATTTTACTTTTTCAGAAACATTTTAGTTCTTTAAAAGTTTAGATAGCATTTATTTTTATCTTATCTATATATTTTATCTTGAGTATATCTTAAGATAATTATGAGAAGAATGCTTAGTTAATTTTCATTTGTTTCCTACATCTGCAGTCCACAGCCCCTGGGCCATGGCCTGGTAGTGGTCTACGGCCTGTTAAGAACTAGGCTGCAGAGAAGAAGGTGCATGGTGGATGGGCAAACTTCATCGGAATTTACAGCTGCTCCCCATCACTTGCATCACTGTCTGAGCTCTTCCTCTTGTCTGATCAGCAGGGAAATTAGATTCTCACAGGAGCATGAACTCTGCTATAAAATGTGCATGTGAGGGATCTAGGTTGTATACTCCCAAAGAGAATTTAATGGCTGATGATCTGAGGTGGAACAAAGGCAGTGATGCTAGCACTGGAGAGCAGTTGTAAATACAGATGATCATTAGCAGAGAGGTTTGACTATGCAGAGACCATAATAAATCAACTGTTGGCAGATCAATATCAAAACCATGCACCCAGCCTGCTCCACTCATGAATGAAAGAGGTGAAAAGAAATTGTGTCAAATCTAAGTTTGTAGCTTAAAATAAGTCATTGGCCTGCTAGGTATTACAATTCCTCATAGCTAGGAAATGAATAAATCTGTTAGCTATGTCTGTGTGGGAACAATCATATTGGTCAAGAACAATAAAGCAGAAGTAATGTAGGGGATGGGAGGTGGGGATAAGGTAGGAAAGGGAGGAGGGAAAGAAGGAGTTCTGTGCTGAAGGACAGCATTCAAGATGATTGCTCATACAAAGTCTCTAAAGTCAGTATTAAACTGAAAGACATCTAAGTAGAAACAGGCTTTGTTCCCACAAGAAAGGAAGCATACCTTGCACCTTGAGACCAAGAACAAGATTGCTGTTTGCACCATTGAGAAGTAGTAACAAAAGTGATAGTGATTGGACCAAGGACTTGGCATTTGAATGAGCACAGTCTATGTTCTATATATGGATTGGCTATTGAAGCAAAGAAGCTTAATCATTAGAAATAGTGAAAGGCCATGGCAGGGCCCTTGCTAAATGGTTGAAGGAGCTCGATCAATTGCAGTCATTCTTAGAAGGGTATATTCTAATCACAATCTAAACAAATAATGGACATTATCAGTCAGAAGTAAAGAAGTTTCTCGCCTGTTGTGCAGCTCAGAAATGGTATAAGATTTAAATTACCAAGAAGGGCAGTCAAGGACTACACATTGAAACAAAGATTCCGTGTCCTAGGTTTTGGTTCATGGATATGCAATATTTGGTCATACCTTTCCATTGCAGAGTTGCAGAAATGGTATAAGATACTGAAGCACAATTATCAAGTTTTGAGAATATCCCATTAAAAAGACATAGCATGGATCTAGTCAATACACTAAGGATTAAACTTATTTAAAGCAGTCAAATCGCATTTGCAGATCCTGGCATCTGTCTTCCTTCATGATCTGCACTTTATGCATTTTGTTTTATGCTTTACAGTCAGAGATCATTCTCCTTGATAGATAAAAAGGGACTAAAATAAGACACAAATGAATCACTCTTCTTTTGCTGTCATTTTTAATAGTGCCATGTCTACCATAAGCCATGCTCTTCTTCCAGTTCCACACAGAGTGAAAAATCTCCATCTTCCTGAACTCAACTTTTTTTCTTGCTCTTCGCTGCCTTTTGTTTTTTAACTTTCCCAGTAAAGTTGTTAAAAACACAAGTGGCTCTAAAAAAATAAATAAATAAAATAAAATAATAAAATAAAAAACCATAAGGGGCTCTTTTACTAATCTCTTTGTTTATATGTTACTATCTTTGGTTCGTATCCTTTAAAATATAAATTCAACAGAGAATCCCATTGTAATCATTTTAGTAAAAGAGAGTTAAAACTGCAGAGAGGAAGAAAGAATGTATGCAATCAGCTAGAGTTTTATCTCTCAGGAGATGAATACATATATCCAACATCAGGAGAATGTAAGCTCAAATTAGCTATATGATAGCTGCCATGGAGAATATAGAATCAATATGGAACCACGGAACATAAAAGTAAATTTTGTTATCCTTTATGCCTCTAAGAAGGTTTCCCAAAATAGCACAGTTAACAAATGTGAAGCACGGACTCTGAATACTGATGGAGCCAGGCAAAGTCTATATGGTAAGTGATGGTTTCCATATTATGTACTCATTGGTGCCCTCATAGACAGATCAGGAGAATGAGATCATCTGTTAAAGGGTCTAGATTTCTTCATGAAAACTATCAGTTTCAAGATCGCATGATCATATTTTCCTAAGATTCTTATCCCTATGACTCTATTGAGCAAGATTTTCTGTTTATTATAGTGAATTGTAAGGTGAATTTATCAGCAAGGGGAGTCAGGAGGATTCCATACACACTCTGATTTTCAGATTTAAATATTTAAAAGACTCATTCACATATTCATTTATTCATTATTCAAAAAGTGGTGTGTACAATGCCTGACAAGTTCACAGACTCATCCTAGGAAAAGTGCTCTCTACCTCATTGCTAAATATCCTTATAGTCACCTATGAAGTACTGCACTTGGAAAGCTGTGCATGGATGTCAGCACCTAGTTCAACCTTCAAAGCAATGTTGGAACTTTTTCTGGAATAACAATCAGAGCCTTCCTCTTACATGTCACCAAAATGTCTTCCTTTCAATATTTCCTTTATCCTTAGTACAGAAAAAAGTCATTAAACTCAGATCAGGCAACCAAGAAGAGTGTTCCAATACAAATATTTGTTTATTGGGTAAAAACTCTCTCACACACAGTGCTGTGTAAGCTAGTGCATCGCTGTGATGCAAGAGCCACACCTTTTTGATGGTAAAGTTTTTTAATAAGATTTTTATGTTTCTATATCAATGTTTACTTGTCTGCTATGCTTCTTACAGTCAGTTGATAATTTTGATGCATGATTAAATAAATTTTTGCTGTGTTTTCATCAGTTCTGCTTGCTATTGGCTACCCTAATATTTTTTCATCAGTGATGCTTTCTCTCCCCACTGAAAAATGTTTATTTGTACACTGCCATTTTCTTCATGGGATTATCCCCATAAACTTGGACTAATATGCTCTTGATTTCACTTCCATTCTTACCAAGTTTAACAAGAAGTTTAATATTTGTCCATTGTCTAATTCAAGCTCTGACATTCTCACAATAACTCACAAAAACACACAACAATAATAATGAATGCTACTCAGTAAGATACTGTCACACATTGACACGAACACAGCTGTTAAGACCCTGGAACACCAACGTTATGAAAGCTTACTGAGCTGTTTCTACTGTGCTGCCAGTGTAAGCAAACAGTGACAAGTTCACAAACTTAATAGCCAGTTTAAATGTGCTAGAATGAGACTTATCCTTGCCCTCATGAAAATTAGATTATATGAAGGAGAACAAAAATTAGACAAATACTTATGAAATTAATTATAATTGTTATGAGACCCTTGAGGGAAAGATAATACTTCAAGTGTACTTATTTATTTATTTATTTGAGACAGCATCTCACTATGTTGCTACCCTTGGCAGAGTGCTGTGGCATCACAGCTCATAGCAACCTTAAACTTTTGGGCTTAAGCAAATCTCTTGCCTCAGCCTCCCAAGCGGTTGGGACTACAATTGCCTACCACAATGCCTGGATACTTTTTTGATAAAGTTGTCATTGCTGTTTGGCATGCCCGGGCCAGGGTCAAGTCCAACAGCCCTGGTGTATGTGGCTGGCATCTTAGCCACTGAGCTACCAGAGGTCCTACCTAAGCCACTTCAAGCGTATTTAATGGGAGAATCTAAGTTTCTCTGGGTGATAATTTAGCTAATCCAGCTTATGGATGAATAGAGTTAGCTGGACAAGGAGGAGGAGTCCATTATAGTAGAAAGAAGAGTAGTTATAAGAAGATCCAGAAGCAGTAGAGAGCATACTTAAAATGTCCCAGGATTGATGGAAGGCTCAGGGCATTGTAGACTAAGATGGAGCTGTAGACTAAGGCAGAGGATATTCAAAAACTAGGAAGATGTCATATCATGCAAGTCTTTCTTGTCCAGGTGAAGGCTTGGAATGTAATAGCATCCAGAATTTATTTATTGATTTGAAGCAACAGATTGTCTTGAATGTATTTATGTCCAGAAAATGTTGCATGGGGTGACTGTGCAAAGAGAGAAGTAAGAGGGGTGGCACCTGTGGCTCAAAAGAGTAAGGAGCTGGCCCCATGCCAGAGGTGGTGGGTTCAGATCCAGCCCCAGCCAGAAACTGCAAAAAAAAAAATAAAAAATAAAGAGAGAGAGAGAGAGAAGTAAGAGAAGCAGTTATAGGAAATCAGAAAGGAATAAGATGTCACTAGGATGGTAACCATAGAGATTGTTTACCCTGTGTTAGACTGTAGGGTTGCAGTGGTGATGGAAAGAATAGCCTTGATTAACAGGTAAGTAAGAAAGGGAACAGAGAAATCCTAGATCTATTTAATTTTATGTTGCCTGGGTAGACTAAAGAGTTGCTGGTGGAAGAAAGAAGGGAAACCAATAGATGTGGTTGGACATACAATAGTTACCATAGGTAGAAGGAAAGGGAGAGCTTGACCAAATTTAAGGAGAGGAATGAAACTAAGATTTTTGAGGTTAACTACCATGTGTGATAAACACACACACTCACACAAACTCTCTCACTTCCTCTCACCCCCTTTCGCCTTCCTCATTCCTCACTTTCTCCATTTCTCTCCCAACACAAGATGAGAAAAAATAACTATTAATTTTTAAATGTTTTAATGTATTTTTTGTGTGATTTGAGAAATTTTACTGAAAATTTAAGTCGATTTTTTTAAAATGCAAAGCGTTCTAAAACCCAGCCATTTAGGCAGCTCAGTTTTATTTGGGTTACAGATAGCACCGAATATTTTATTTAATTTGATTTTCAAGGGAGAGAAAATTGTCAAATATGTCAGGTCTCTTACATGGATAATTGCAATGATCATGATATCTTATGCTAAGAAAAATATGAGAATATTTGAAAAAGTCCTCTGCCTCCTACCCTCCACACTTTACCTTCCTTGTATACCAATTTTGTGATCTATATTAGAGAAAACTGTAACCATATATTTTTTCTAGTGATTTTCCATATAATATCTTACAATGATATTACTCTGTTTTTCTTTTGTACTTAATCATGAAAGGAATTTACACTATACTAGCTTGGATAAGTTGGAAGATTTCTGTTCAGACATACAATAGTTTCTTTGATTGCAGTGCTATTTCCTCGTGTCTTTTATTTAAAACATTTTTTTTTAAGGCATAACCTTCATTTGTCACATTCTAATCATCTACCTGGCCTCACTTAATTTCAGTAACGCACTTTATCATTGCATTTGCATTCTTTTGTCAAACTTCAAATTTATTCTTTGGGTAATAATTACACTGTATCAGTGCATTGGTATAGAGGATCACTCTTTCTTGTTTTGTGCATTTATTTCTAGTTTTTTTTCTTTCTTTCAACAAAATCTACTGAGTGCTATGTACTAGACATTGTATAATCACTGAGATTATGAAAATGAACACGATTGTTTTTATAAATCAACATTCTAGTCAGAAGGGAAGAGGCAGGGAAAATATAAACATGAAAAAAAGCAAGCAAAGATAAGTGCTATTCAGATAATTAAAATAGGGTGCTATTGTCCTGAGTAGGAAGGTACTTTACACTACGTGGGAGGTGACACTTTAAGCTCAATGGAGTAACAAGCCGTAGAAAACCCTGTAAATGTGGTAGGGCAGAGCATCCTAAGAAGAGGGAATGGATATAAGAAAGACTAGGTCAGGAAAGAGCCTGAGTTGTGCAAGCAAAACAAAGGCCCAATGTGACTCATGGGAAGAGGAGTATTAATAGTTATAGTTGTGGTCAGAGATAAGGGTCAGCACATCAGCACACAACCAGTTGTGAATCAGCATCAGAGGTTTTAGTGTTTCTACAAATGAGATTAAGATGCCAATCTTATGATTGTTTGGGGCGAACAAGTGTCATGATCTGGATTACTCTTTAAGAAATCCACCTGCTGGCCTCTTGGAGGATGACTTCAACATGGACATATGGAGGAGCAGGAAGCCAGTAGACATTTATTTTGAGAATCCAGATAGTAAATTCTTACTGCTTGAATTAGAGTGATAGTGGAGATTCAGAGTAGTGAGACGATTTGGAAAATGTCTTAGAGAAATAACTGATGACGCTTGGTAAAGGCCCACTTGGTAAAGTGGGTGTCACAGGTTGAGTAAAAGAAAGGAAATATTATAAGAATGACCCCTAGATTCTTGACTTGTACAATGGAGTAGATAGTACTATATTTTTTACAGAGACAGGGAAGAATTTCTTTTTCATGAAGCATTGAGAGTTGCCTTTCTTTCTGTTTCATCCACATTGATTGTTAGACATTCATTGTATCAGTTAAATTTTCTAGTTTGTAATTTGGAAAAATCTCAAGATACAGAAAATGTTTTTGTAGGCTGTTGTAAAGATGCAAAGAAAAGCAATGAGTATAGATAAGGCCACCCAGAGAAAGTGAATGGGTATGAGGAGGGGAACAAGGAAAGGCAGTGGAGCACACCAACCTTTACAGGTCTGAAAGAGACATAGAACCCAGAGGAGACAAAACTGGAGATTAGAGAAAACGTCAAGAGGAGAATGTATTAATGCTGTGGAACCTGAGCAGGGAAAAGGTATTTCATAGAGGAGATAACATTAAATAGTTGACTGCTGTTGATAGATTAACCTGCTCTATATGGGAATGGCTGATAGATCAAATGGTATAAGAACAAAAATGCAGCATCAGTGCATGCCCCACAGGACATAAAGTATGTTGTAGAGAGATTATCTTGTATTTTTATGGGGTAATTGCTCAGAATTTCCTCATCTGCACTATATACCTCTTTACTTGACTCCAACTCTCTTCCACTGGTAGTTTAATTTATTATTTTTTTCTGTATTCATCAAAATCAACTACAACTATTTTTCAGGATAGTAATTCCCCTCAGAGTGGTAATTCAGGTACCCAACGAGTGATTTCCCTTTGTTGCATCTTCAGGGACCTTGCGCATTTTTTGTTCAGAATCACATTGACTTTGGTGACCCCTGGAGAAGGACATGAAAGGGTCACCTAAAGTCTGTTTCCTCTTTGGAACAGGAAATTTCCAATGATCTCTACCAATGTCTCCCTTTTTTTATTTTTGGATTGGGATTGTCAGGTAAGCAGCTGTTACGATCTACAAGCCAGAAAGGATTGGAATAATCTGTTATGCATCAGGAAGACCAATACAATTCAGAATTACCTGATTTAGCCCTAGAAACTATCAGGATTGAGTCCCATTTTTGATGCCTATTGTGAACTCTGAGGTCAAACCATACACTTTTCTAAGATAAGATCCTCAAGATCCTCACGTGTTAAACAGACTCAGCAAAATCTTTCTCCTAGTGCACATGTGAAGGTAACATGAGATAAATTCTACGTACTTACCATGGGGCCTGGCACATAGTTAGTGCTTCATAATACTAACTACTATCAATATAATGATGATTACAATTTCAAAAGTGGCTCTGGAAAGATGGGAAGACTGTGACTCAAATTGTAAAATCAAGGGGGTGCTATGGAAGGTGAATTCACATGGGTAAATATTGGGGGACCAGAGGAGAGGAATCCATGTTGACTGGAACAGTTTTCTCAAAGAGCTGACTTTTTAAATCCCATTTAGTTATATCTTTGTTTCTCTGTGAAACCATAGAAGAGGGATGGGCTTGCCTCTATACCTTCAGAACTAAGCTCCCAGTAAAACACAGAGCTTTGTAGAATTAAGGAAGGCTGTCGAGGCACCGGCATTTACAGGTCAGCTGCAGCACTCCAGATTCTCTCCCAACATGACCCATATGCAGTTTTAGCTCTTTTTCCTGTCTCCTCCTTTCCCTCTCTACATTGTCTAAGTGCTAATAATAATAATTCAATTTAATAACATCCATCCTCACAGGGTAACTCAAGCCCATCCGGTTCTCAAGGACGCCTAACCCTTCCCGGGCTTACCTCTTAGCTTCTTTATCATACTCGAAGCACATCATAAACTACATCTTCCCAGACCTTGTCATAAAGGGTGAGGTCGACATTGCAGGAATGAAGTCAGGGAAATACAACCTTGAACCGCTTTATCTCCTCTTTTCCCTGCCCTTCTCCCCCCCTCGCCTTTTTCTCTTCCACCAGTACTTTTCCTTAGCAGCCCGAAAGAGAAATAAACTTAAACTCACATTCCCAAAGGGGCTTTCTGGAATGGTTCGCTTTCTCTTTGGCAATTGAAGCCCAATCTAATATGAACGATACTCAGCATTGATAGCTGCCTCAACAGTCATTAATTTGCTAATAGAAATGGCTTTTTGATGATGCAGGTCAGGAAGATGGCCTCCGGTTTGTGGATAAAGAAATTGAAACATGACATAGTAGCTGCCTGTTACACAGTGACAGTGCTGAGAATAAGGCAGGAAAAGGACCCACTTTTCTGGTATTCAGCTTTCTGAAAACTTTATCTTTTAGAAATACAGGAAAAGTAAAGTATGGGAAAATAATAGTTGTGAACAGCTGAAATAATCATAATAAAATGTGCTTTGAAATACTCATGCCTTGATCACAAACTTATGCCTTATTTATTTTCAGATGACACATAATTATAACTACTTATATATTGCACCTTCCAGTACATTGAAAAAAACTTTAAAGCTAAAAATGGTATCAAATAATTATTATTTGTAGTACATAATAACCTTTAAAGCTAAAATGGTATTAAATGATTATCCATTATTAAGTACAAATTATATTAAACAATGTACTAAATGATAGATAATTATTAAATAAAAATTATAGAACAGATATTATTGCTGTTAAATCTGTCTTAATCCTATTTTTGCCCACATTGTAGGTGAGAAAACTAAGACTCAGAGGTCATATAGAATAAATAAAGTGGAATTTTATTCCTCTGTATGTAATTCCTTACTCCATATGTCTGAAAAAACAAGGGTAATATCTACCAAGTAGAATTACCTTGAGGTCATATATGAATTTATGAGAAAGATTATGGAAAGGTAAGATAAAGGGTATTTGGCTTTGCAGAAATTCCTAGGAAAGGGACACAATGCAAGCTATAATTAATGAATATCTTAGCAAAGATTAAATGATGGTCAGCGAGAGGTGGGCCAGACATGGAAGGAGAAGGGAACCATTATAGGTCGTACTGCTAAGCCCAGATATTGCTAAAGCCTTTGCTCTGAGAACATTAGATCTTTTATTAATCTTTTTTAACCAGTGTCTTTGTAACATTAGGTTGTAAACAATAGATGAGGCAAATCTCAGTGTCCCCACCTCTTGGCATCTTCCTGCAGTGTTACACAGTGCTCTCTGTGCTGATAAAAGCACACTGCTTAGCCAAGGACTGCCAGTAGATACACAAAGGTGATCCATAGAGGGATTTGGGAGAGGTAGTGCCAGGTCAACATCAAACTGGGAAATAGCTAATGAAGTCTTCAGCATTTTCACATTTTCTCTTCTCAGTTTTCCTGATCTCTATTTTGAGGTTTTCAACCTCCAAGGATTTAACACTATTTTGCTTTCAAACTTTATATCCTACATTGACAATGCATCTGACAACATCAGCTGAAAATGCATCTGACAACATCTGCCCCCATTGAAAAGGAACTGAACATAGTTCAATTCTTAGAGTAGAGAGCAAATATATCTGTCGGGACACAGAGAACAGTACTTTCAGCAGTATTGTGCTGTGGCATATTGAGTACTTTTGAATTCAAGGAAATTAAAAGGCCTTGGAAGCATCTTCAGAGGTAAGAACTTGCTGGCCTCCTCCTGCTTCTCCTCCCAAGAGCAGGGTGGTACTCTCTCTCTCTCTCTCTCTGAAATTCCATTACCTGAATCCCATCTAGACAAAACACAATGTTGTCTGGAATGGTTCCATTCTCCCCTCAAATTTTATTTTTATCTATGACAAGATAGAATACTGAGGATGGTAAACACATTTGGATGAACTTTGTCACAAGACATTGCCTGTCTCTTAGACAGTAAGACAGTTTGTTAGAAATGCAAGTCACTTAACCCCATCCCACACCTACTGAATCTTAATATTCATATCACAAAATCCCCAGATTACAATCTGTGTACGTGTTAAAGTTGGAGAAGACCTTGTCTAGAACAGTGGTTCTGATTTTTTTAATTACACATTCCTATCATTTTTTAAAAAGCTGAGTATACACCTATTATATTTATAAATATATAATATAATAATTTATAATATTTGCTACTTTATTATGTTTTCTGCTTATTATATCACATATAATACACAATGTACAATCTATATATTTGTAACTTATGACTATACTGTATATAAGTCTGTTCATATGTCATAAAACATTTAACAAATTTATAAATATAAAGGCTAAAAAGAATAAAGCAAACATGATAAAGGAAATTTTCTTTTTTTTTTAATTTTTTTTAATTGAATGTTAACTATGGACATTAATGCACTTCTGGGGTACAGTGTGGGGTTTTCACATGCATTCTGAAATACTTCCATAGAACTGGTCAACACAGCCTTCATGTCATTTTCTCAGTTATTGCTTTAAAACGTTCACATTCTACTCTTAGAAAGATTCACCTGTACCCC
>CAUYTI010072808.1:0-33813 GCA_963575145.1 Galago senegalensis
TTCCTTCCTTCCTTCCTTCCTTCCTTCCTTCCTTCCTTCCTTCCTCTCTCTCTCTCTTTTGCCTTCTTTCTTTCTTTCCTCCTTCCCTCCTTCCTTCCTTCCTTTCCTTCTTTGTTCCTTTCTTTATTTCTTCCTTCCTCCCTCCCTTCCTTCCTCCCTGCCTTTCTCTCTCCCCTCTCTCTTTTTTTCTTTATTATCTCCTTTCTGTATTACATTATTTTTTTCATGAGAAAGACTCTCAGTCCTCCATGCTATATTTTCCATGACCTCAGCTTTTCACACAGTGAAATCCAATTCTTTGGTTTCAGTGATACTACAAGTGACCCTCCTGCCTCAGCTGGAAATACATGTAAAGGATATAAATCTTAAATATCTTTTGAATTTGAGTAGAAACCCAGTATGATATCAGGGCTGAGGTTGTCTTTCTGTTACTCAAGCTTCTTTCTACCATGGGAGCTATGGTGATCTACCCAATTGGGCTGCCTAGAGAATTGTCCTTATGCATGGGATAATTAATTAAGCTCTACTTATGAAATGATCTTATTAGGGTCTTTGAAAATTGTCCAATCCTCAGGACTCAGTAACACATAAGGAGTATGTCTAGATTGTTTTACATATCTGTGATGGGAGATCACCACAACTATACTTGGGTCTCTTTTATCCTTATCAGTTTTCATCAGTTATTGTTTATTATACATCTGATACAACCTGATGCTTCAACATGCCTTATGGCCAATATGGAAAAACTTTTAACACACCTACCATAAAATTTAGGATTGATAAAAAATTCAAGATAGGCTGTTATTTCCTATGATCATCATAAATAACTGCAAGTGTGGAGTACAATACTGGCACAGTGCCTCATCACATATGAGGAAAATGTCAGTGAGACACATATTGTCCAAAACAAGCCTCACAGCACTAGGTGTAAACCACACTCTTCAGTTTGATTATGAATCTGTGATTGAAAAGCAACAAATGGATTGATGAATCCTTTGTCCATGGATATAAAACAAAATTTATAAAGCAGGAATTGAGTATATTGAAAAGATTCCCAGTCTTTGTAACAGTTTCAACAACAACAACAAAAAAAACAACTTGTACAGCAAATATGCATGCTGAGGAGGAATAAAAGTAAGATTAAAAATGGTAATAAAGGAAACATCCATTGTGATGTTATCCATGGTGACCATGTAGTGATTTCATCCTGGAATATCTTGGAATCTAGGCTTTCTTCATCTTGTTTTCTGTAAGCATTGATGTAGAACAATTTTTTATTTCTCAATCCACAAACATAGAAGTGATCTCCCATTTGTATCTTACTGATTACGTTAACAGCTGAGATTCCAGTCACTAGGATGACATCAACATTGAGGTTTTGCAGCAGTAAGACTCAAGCTACATTCCAGATGGTAAATCTCCATAGAGACACGTAAGTAGGATTCCCTTTTTTCTTTTTTCTTTGAGACAGTGTTCATTTAGTAACTCTCTATTGAGTGCTTTGTCATCACAGCTCACAGATACCTCTGTCTCCTTGGGGCAGGTGATTATTTTTCCTCAGCCTCCCCATTAGCTTGAACTATAGATGCCCATCTCAATGCCCACCTACACTTTTAAGGATTAGCTGGAACCAACTTTGAACTCACCACACTTATTGTGAGCCATTACTTCAGACATCAAAGATGGGATATCTTTCAAACAAGGTTTTGTGGCCAGGGGTTTTTCTTTCTGCCTCTCATCTTGTCAATTTTGGGGGCACAGTGAATTGGATTGTCTGTGCTTCTAAATTGGAGGTCAGATCCAGCATTAAGTGAGGTACCCATTTTTAAAGAGTAAAGAACAGCTGGATGTTATACAGAATCCTGGCGTGCCAGCTGTTCCATTGATTAGAACATATACAGTTTGCTGTGAGCTATGATACCAGGGGATTCTACCAAAGGCCACTAAACAAGACTCTGTTTCAATAAACATTTAAAGAAACCCATAATTTCAGAAGTACTCCTCATTTTTACTTTTTTTATTTTATAAAGACATAGATGTACTTTATTTATCAAACTTTGTAAAGTTCTTTGGAATCTACAGATCACAGCAACCTCCAGCTCTTGTGCTTAGGTGATTTTTTTTTCTCTCAGCCTCCTGAGTAGCTGAGACCACAAGTGCACGTCACAATGGCTGGATATTATTTTTACTTTTTTACTTCAGATCTAGTGTAGAACATATTCCCCTAAATTCGATGTCAAGTGGAGAAATTATTCTCTCATAGGGAATTTTTTTTTCATACAACTACCATTAGTCTAGACTTCAGATTTTACAGAATTCTGACCCTTTGGTATCTTAGATTCTTTTAGTCACTCTTAACTGCCCACACTGTCTATTCTTGAATCTAGTCAGTTTTTTTTTTTTTAAGCACAGTAAAATATCCACATTCTGTATTACACCCTTTCTTTGCACTTCTCAATCTGGGTTAATATTCCCTTGCCACAATCAGTCCAACACAATGGACAAGATATCTCTCGATGACTCCTACTCACCAAATCAACTGGCAGTCTCCTATATGACCAACCACAAATGAACTTGTCTTGATTCATTTTTCCCTCCTCCCCCATGGTGACCACAACAAATTTCCTCATTTATGTATTCCTATATTTCTTCTACCTATGAATCTTTCCTCATAATTTCGATCTTGGAAATTGTGCCTAGCAAAATTTCATAGTTTTTTTCTTTCCTTCTTTCCTTCCTTCTTTCTATCTTGCTTTTCTGCATTTTTGTCTTCTTCATTCTATCTTTCTTTCTTTCTCTCTAGCTCTTTCTCTCACTGTCTTTATCTTTCTTTCTTTTGTTGTTTATTTCTTTCATGCTTTCTTTCTATTTTTCTTTCATTACTGTTCATGATACTAACTCTGTCTCTGTTCCCCATACTAGATTGTTCATGACTTCAGCCTTGCACACAAAAACATCCAACTTTTCAGTTCAAGTGTTACTCCAAGTGATCTTGCCACCTCAGCTGGAACTTCAGGTAAGGGATATAACACTTGAATACCTTTTATATTTGAGTAGAAACCTGGTGGGAGATCATGACTGAGATTGTCTTTCTATTGCTCAGCCTTGTCTCTTACTTGTGAGCTAAGGGGATCTGCCCAATTTGGCTGCTCAGAGCATTAAATTATTGTGTTCATGAGTGGGAACATTCATTGAGTTCTATTTAAGAAATGAGCTGAAGGAGACTTTGAGGAATTTCCAATCTTCAGGCCCATGACACATAGGTTATATGTCAGAAAATTTTCAAATATCCATGGAGGGAGATCACCACAATTATGCATGGATCTCTTCTATCCTTGTCAGTTTTCATTAGTTATTGTGTATTATACATTTTATCCAACATAACTATTCAATGTGCATTGTGGCCAATATGACAAGTTTAGACACACCTACTGTGGAATTCAGGATTAATGGAAATTTAAGGATAAGCCAATATTTTTCATCACCATCACAAATAATTGCAGGTATGGATTACACTACTGGAGATAGTACCTCACCAGATATTCAAAAGAAAACTTCAATGAAATACCTACATTTGACAAAAGTCTATTCTAGAGAATGTAGTCAATTCAATCAATAAAGTCTTATAATAACCAGTTTGATGAAAATATTTCAAATTGTATATGAAAACAAGACACTGTACCCTATGATTGCATTATTGTACACAAGTATAATTTAATAAAAAAAAAAAGAGAAGTAGTAGAGAGAATTCTGTGACATACCATTTAGGTGATCTGCCCAATTTGACTTCTCAGTGTATGAAAACATTGTAGTCATGAATGGGTTAAGTCATTGAGCTCTACTTAAGAAATGAGATTATCAGGTTCTTGGAGGATTGTCCAATCCTCAGACCTCAGTGACACAAAGGGATTATGTCAGGGCTGTTTTATATATCTTTGCTGGGAGAGCACTGTAACTATTCATGGAGATTTTTTATGCTCATCAGGTTTCATTAGTTACTGTGTATAATATGTGTGACTCAACATAACTCTTCAATGTGTCCAAGAAGCCAATATCTGTGACACATTTAGTTCACAATCCATAATTGACGAAAATTTGAATATAGGCTGATATTTCCCATGATCCTCATGAATATCTGCAGGTATAATGTACACTACTGGATACAGTAACTCACCAGATATCCAGAGGGAAAATTCAGTAAGACACTTACTGTTTGAAACTTGCCTATTCTAGAAAAAGAAATTGAACATCATATAAAGTAGAACTGGGAGTTGTGTGAGGTACCATTTAGGTTTGTGAAATTATTGTTTGATAATAGGGCCCTATTTCTTGTTACCTAACATCCCTAGGCAGTACTAGGTATAAACCACACTCTTCCATTTGATTACAAATCCGTGACTTGAATAGGAAAAATAGGTTGGTAAATCCCTTGGACATGTTTACAAAACATAATTGAGGAAGCAGAAATTGAGAGTCCAGTAACAATCACCACTCTTTTTATCCATTTGAGCCCAACAACAAACCCTGACCTCAACTACACAAGCTTAGCAGGAATAAGATTATGCTTAATGATGGCACCCCAGGGCAACACCCATTCTGATATCTTCCCTGATAAGCATGTAGTGACTTTATTCTGGAATGTTGTGGGATTCCAGCTTCTAGTCAAAGACACTTACTGGAATTTTATGCTCTCTTCAGCGAGTGTCCTGCAAGTGTTTGATCTAGGACTTTTCTTACCGCTCCATCCATAGAGAGAAAATTTATCTCCCATTTCTGCCTAAATTATTACATTAATAGCTGAGATTTTAGTCACTAGGCAGACAGAACACTTGAGATAATGTACAGCAGTGAGACTCTGCATTTCAGATGGCAACACTGCCTGGAGATTCTTCAGTGGGATTGTCTTTGTTCCTTTCCTTTTTTTTTTTTCTTTGTGACAGAGCTTCACTCTGTTACTATCGGTAGTGTGTTGTGCCATCACAACTCATTGAGATCTTTATGTCTTGGGCTCAGGTGATTCTTTTGCCTCAGTCTCCCAAGTAGCTTGACATATAGGCACCTGAATCAATGCCCAGCTTTTTTTGTTGCAGATTGGCTGGGGCCATTTCTAAACTCAAAACCACTTTAGACATTGATGATGGGATATATTTCAAACTAGGTTTTCTGGCCAAGGGTGGTTTTTCATGCCTCTCATCTTGGCAATTTTAAAGACCCATTCAGTTGGATTGTCTTCACTTCTGAATTGGAGACCAGTCTCCACATTATTGATATACCCATCTCTAAAGAATTTAAATACCTGGATGTTATGCAGGCTCCTGGCTATCAGCTAAGGGAACAGGTTTTCTTGATGAGAACACTTGAAGTTTTCTGTGAACTATGATACCAATGTAGTCTACCAAAGGCAACAAAACAAGAGTCTGCCTCAATAAATAAATGGAGAAAACCTTTTGTATTGGAGTTACTTATCATTTTTACTTTTTTATATACAGATGGACTATATTTAAACTATATTTATCACACCCAGTAAAGTTCTGTGGCATCTACAGATACAGCTACGCCAAATCCTGTGCTTAGGCATTTTCCTGCTCCCAGCTTCCTGAGTACCTGGAACTAGAGTTACATGCCACAACTACTGGCTATTATTTTTACATTTGAAGACAGACCTATTGTTGAAAAATTTCCCTTGGATTACATGTCAACTGTAGAAACTATTGTATTCTAGGAAAATATTATTTTTACAATTTTGTTTATTCATTTTATATATATATATATATATTTTTTTTTTTTATTTTTTTTTTGGTATTTTAAGATACCAAACTCTTACTCTTTGGTATCTTAGATTCTTGTAATCACTCTGATCTGCCCACACAGTAAGTTCTTGACTCAAGTCAGTTTCCATTATGCACACAAAAATATCCAGATCATACACTCCACCCTTCTGTTGCACTTTTCAATCTGGGTCAATATTCTCTTGCCCCAATGAGTTTAAGACCAGGAACCAGATGACCCCTATTTATCAGATCAACTGGCAGTCTCCTAAGAATCCAACAACAAACAAACTTGTTCTGACTCATTGTTCCCACCTCTTCAAGGGGACCATAATAATTCTACTCCTTTATCTATTCCTGCATTCCATCTGCTTACTGACCCTTTCTCATAATTTCACTCTTGGAAACTGTACCTAGAAAAATTAGTTTACTTTATTTTTTGCTTTCTTATGTTCTTGCTTTCTTCCATTATTTTTCATGAGACTGACTCTCACTCTTCACCAGGCTAGATTGTTCATGACCTCAGACTTGCATACAATGACATCCTACTTTTCTTTTGAAGTGATAATTATGTCTAAGTCTCTGGAATAACTGGAAGTATAGATAAGAGATATGACAATTGACTACCCTTTCTATTTTATTAAAACCTGGTGAGTGATCAGGGCTAAGGTTGTGTTTCTGTTGCTCAGCCTTGAATCTAACATGGGAGCTCAGGGGTTCTGCCCAATCTGGCTATCCAGAGAATGTTGTAGTCATGCATGTTATAAATCATTGAGTTCTACTTAAGAAATAAGTTTGTCTTTTCTTAGTTATTGTGTTAAGATATTTAAATTCTATATTTAGAGAAATTCACATCTACCCTTATAGGATTACATGATGGCTATGTTAACCGGTTGGATGAAAGTATTTCAAATTGCATATAGAAATATTACACTGTACTCCAGGATAGTATTAATGTACACTGCAATGATTTAATAAAAAAAAATCAGTTTATTGGGCACTTTGTGTATTGTCAAATTCTCTGGCCTTGGTGACACATAGGGAGTATGTCAGAACTGTTTAACATATGTGTAGTGAGATATCACCAAAACTATGCATTGGTCTCTTTTATCCTAATCAGATTTTATTAATTATTATATCTTATATGTGATCCAACATAACTCATCAACACGCATTGTGACCAAGAAGTCAAAATTTTAGGCACACCTAGCCTGAAATTCAGGATTGGCTGAAATCTAAAGATAGACGATATTTCCCCTGGTTATTAAAATTAACTGAAGGTATGGAGTACACTACTGGACACAGTGCCTCAACAGAGTTTGAGAAGGAACCTTCTGTGAGACTTCTACTGTCCAAAATAAGCAAATTCTAGAGAATGAAGTAAACAGGCACGGAGGCATGATGGCCCACTGGAGCCAGCTTTTCATAGAGGATTCCATCCAGAAGGACATTTAAAAGACAGAAGTTTAACATTAAGTCAGTGGCGTGAAGATGAACCAAGAAAGAATGTTGAAGAATGAATGAACATCAACCCTGCTAAGGCGAGCTGTGACCCTAAGTATACAAACAATAGGTACAAAGTTCATCACCAGGCAGACCAGAGTCACCTTCCCCTTGAGATGAGATAGCAGTATATTCCATACAACAAGCAAACAGAGATGAAATGTGTCCCCATTCTGTACCATGGGAGAAATCCTGTAAAAATCTGGACCTCCTAACCCCCACAGGGTGTCATGGCACACTCTTGCCTGACATAAAAATGTGTAAAACTGTATATATTATCTATCTTCCATTTTGGACTTCCAGCATTCTCCTCCACACTCAGCATGAGGTCTGGAAGTTTGTCCACCTTGTATTCCAGATTCTTGGGCATTTTCTTGAGAGGTGTGTACAATGAGAGAATTATTGCTAGTCTGTGCTGATTTGCCAACTCGGAGTAAGGAGAGGTCAGTAAACTGATAGGGAACCATACAGGATTAATGGTGTCACAAGGCATAGAGCAGCAGTCACAGCCATGGGAACAATAGGGTTCACAACCTGTGGCTACTTTGTACAAACCCACTCTGTCTCTCTGGGCAACAAGAGTAAGCAAGAGCATCTTCTCCTATTTCAGGCACTTTCAAAGTGGATATGGTACAGAAGCAAAGGCTGCGTGAGTAAAGGGTAGCAGGCAGAACACTGGGACCAGAATATGCATACCTAGAGCTGATAGACTCCCAGGGTGGGACTGATTTACTGAGCCTAAGATGTACCTGGCCTCAAGTTATCATAGATGAGACAAAGTTGGGCAGGCAGAAGCTGGAACTTGCAGCTGAGTATGAGCTCTAACCATGCCTGCCCCAACACAAACTCCAGCCTAGACTGGGTCTGATCCACAAGGCAAATATAGCCAGATAGAAAAAAATTCTGTGAAGTTCTACTGTCCTATTTTGCCAGCAACACCAATCCGGGGCAGGGCTTGAATTGAGTGCACTAACCCAGCCTCCATTAAGCACCCAAAATTGTCAGACTTTACCTACTCCTGCTGGATACTTGCAGAGATTGGCAGCCTGGCTCAAGAGACGTAGATACCACTGACTCAGGCAGATGTAAACCCTGGAGCATCTGCTTATTGGAAGGAAATTGATCACATCCCTGTGTCATTACCAGTGACTGAGTGTTACAGACCTCAAGATGGGGAAGGAGGAATCAATCTTTCCAGGCTAATGTATTTGCTGGATGGATCCATTTGAACATACAGACAGACCTCTGCCATCTAGTTGCTGAAGACATTTTGAACTGTCCCACCTAAGACCAATGGTGATTGGGAAAATTGATTTGAACAACTTGAAATTGGCCAATCTACAGAGGACTATCCAAAGTGGTACGCTGGGTATGTGGCTGTGGGAAGTTTTGATATTTCTTTTCCAATTGATGCCTCTGTGGGGCAGGGTGACTTAATTGCAAACATATATCCACAACTAAGACTTTAACACAGAGTAACATATTCAGTACGGTAGGACAGAGACCCACTGAAACAAGACAAAGCCACATAGCCCCTCCACAACTAACAGGCCCCCAGTGTCTCAGGCTGTAGCACTGTATGGGTACTTGGCAAAGCTGTAGTGGAAAAAGGTACAGACAACAGTTCCAGATTTTTGGCAAAGGGCCAGTTAATCACTACTCATGGCATCCCCAGCCCAAATTTTCTTATCTCCTCATCTAGCCAAATGAAGTTAAAAAAAAAAGCATGGGATGGAATCAGCAGAAAAACTCCAGTAACATGAACAACAAGTGTAGATAATCCCCCTCCAGAAAGAATATGGTAAATGCTACTGAAGATCCCATTCATAAGCAGATGGCTGAGATGTCAGAAATTGAACTCAGAATTTGAATTGCAAATAAGATTAATAGAATAGAGGCAATTTTGGAATTAGAAATTAAAGGAACATTTCAAAAGTTCTCTCTGGAATTTAATGAATTCAAAAACAAAATCATCAAAATTTTTGAGATTTTGAGACAAAAATCTGTAGTCCTCAAAATATGAGAAAAAAAGTAGAATCCCTCAGGAATAAAATGGAGCAAGCAGAAGAAAGGATTTCTGATATCAAAGACAAAGCTTTTGAATGCTCCCAAATGCTCAAAGAGGAAGGGAAATGTAGATAAAAAACTATTCACTTTCTCAGAGAGCTCCAGGATAATACCAAGAAAACTAATATTCATTTTATGGGAATCCATGAAGGCAATGAAGTTGCTTCACAATTCGTAACTGTTCTACTTCCTTAAATTATGTATGAGAACTTTCCAGACATGCCAAAAAATCTGAAATTCAGATACCAGACAGTTTCAGAATCCCAGCATGACTCAACTCGAATAAGACATCCCCCAGCACATCAAAATTAACTTCATTAAAGTTAATATGAAGGAGGAAATTCTGAAAGCAGTTAGACGTAAGATAACCATAACCTACAAGGGGAAGAATATTAGGACTGCAGACTTCCCTACTGAAAACTTTTAAGGTAGAAGAAGGTGTTCATTGACTTTTAATATCCTAAAAGAATATAACTTTCAACCCATAATACTATAACCAGGTAAAGTGAGTTTCATTTCTGATGGAGAAAATAAATTCTTTAATGTCATTCACATGTTGAGGAAATGTGCCATAACTAAACCAGATCTTCACATACTCTTAGACCTATCATCCATAATGACCAGTGCAATCCTTCACCATAAAATGAATCTCAGTCAAGAAATTTTTGATCAAATTAAAACTTCCACAGTCATGAAAAGATTAAAAATGTCCACTGGATGTTCGAAAAATTTGATACGCAAAATTTTACCAGGCTTATCAATAATATTAAACAATATGAATGGCTTAATTTGTCCTCTAAAGAGGAACAGGTTGGCTTACTGGATACAAAAGTTAGGCAAGGTATCTGATCCATACAAGTATCTCATCTTACCTTGAAAGATAATTATAAACTCAGGGTGAAGGGATGGTCATCTGTAATCCAGGTAAATGGAAAGCACAAAAAAGCAGGTATTGTGATTTTATTTGCAGGTATAATAGGCTTTAAATCAACAAAACTAAGCAAGGATAAGAACTGCCACTTCATATTTGTTAACGGCAATATGCAATATGATGATATTTCAATTATTAATATTTATGCACCCAACCAGATTTTGCCTTAATTTATAAGAGATAATCTAACAGGCTCTAGAAAACTTGATTTTTTCCAACTGCATCATAGTCAGAGATTTTAACACTCCTTTGGTGTGTTGACCCCAACTTCCAATAAGAAAGTAAGAAAATAAATTTTAGATTTAATCTTAACCACTCAACATTTAGATTTAACAGACATCTACAGAACATTTGATCATAACAAAACTGAGTACACATTTTTCTCATCAGCCCACAGAACATACCTAAAAATAGATCACAATTTAGGCCACATGTCTAACCTCAGAAAATTTAAAAGAATAAAATTTATTTTTTGAATCTCCCTGGACATTATGGGATAAAAGTTGAAATCAAGAACAACAGAAATCTGCATACTCATATAAAAACATGAAAGCTTAATAATCTTATGACGAATGTTAGTTGGTTCAGTGACAAGATTAAGAAGAAAATTACAAAATTATTGGAATAAATTGAGTAATGAAACCACAAATTATCAGCACCACTGAGATACTGCAAAGGTAGTCCTCTCAGGGAGATTTATAGTACGGCAAGCTTTCCTCAAGAGAACAAAAAGAGAGGATGTTAACAACTTAATGGGACATCTCAAGCAACTGAAAAGGAAGAACATTCCAATCCCAACCATAGCAGAAGAAAATAAATCACCAAATTAGAGCAGAATTCAATGAAATTAAAAACAAAAGGATTATACAACAGATCGATGAATCAAAAAGTTGTTTTTTTTTAAAGATCAATAATATAGATAAATCTTTGGAAAACCTAATAAGTTAAAAAAGAGTAGTATCTCTAATTTACCCAATCAGAACTGGTAAAGACAAAGTAACAACAGACCTCTAAGATATTAAAAAATTCTTAATGAATATTACAAAAAATTTTATTCTCAAAAAGATGAAAATCTGAAGAAAATTGACCAACACCTGGAAGCACTCCACCTTCCAATACTTCACCAGAATGAAGCAGAAATTTTTAAGAGGCCTATATCAAGTTCTAAAATACCATCAAGTAAACAAAATCTCCCTAAAAAGAAAAGCCCAAGACCAGATGGCTTCACATTAGAATTCTACCATACCTTTATTTTTTTGATTTTATTTTTCTTTTCTTTTCTTATTTTATGTATTTATTTACTTTTATTAAATCAAAGCTATTTAGAATTCTACTATACCTTTTCTAAAATTTTTTCTGTCTTCACTAATTTTATGTATTTATTTATTTTTATGAAATCAAAGTTGTGTACAGTAATACAATCATGGGGCATACTGTGCTTTTTTATATAAAGTTGGAAATCTTTTCATCAAAATAGTTAACATAGCCTTCATGTCATTTTCTTAGATATGATGTTATTACATTTGTATACTATATATACTGTATATATACTGTATACTATCCCTCCTATTTTCTCTCTCTTCCCTTCCCCCATATTCTTGGGCTATAATTGGATCATACCTTTCCTATAAAAGTTATACATTAGTTTCCGAGTAGGGCTGTGTATATTAGACATTTTTTTCTTCCATTCTTCATATACTTAGCTAAGAATATTTCCCATCTACATCCATGTAAACATGAAGGAGGTAATGTGTTAATTCTTCTTTAAGGCTGCATAGTATTCCATGATGTACATATACCAGAATTTATAGATCCATTCATGGATCGATGGGCATGTGGGCTTCTCCCTTCACCTAGCAATTATGAATTGGGATGCAAGAAACATTGTAGTACAAATAGCTTTGTCGTAGAGTGATTATTGGTCTTCTGGATATGTACCTAGTAGAATTGTAAAATCAAATGGAAGGTCTATTTTTAGTTCTCTAAGTATTCTCCAAAACTCTATTTCATTCACCATAGTGCTAAAGAAGATAAAATATTTGGGAGTTTACCAAGCAAAAGATATACAAAAAACTCTATAAAGTGAGCTATATAACTCTTAAGAGAAGAAATAGCTGAAAATGTTTACAGATGGTAAAACATACCATGCTCATGACTGGAAAGAATCAACATTCTTAAAATATCCATAAGAAACAAAGGCACTATATACTTTTAATTCAATTACTACTAAAGTTCCATTGTCATTTCAAAATTATTTAAAAAAATAATACTTCCTTTTTTATAGAATAAGATAAAACCTCAAATAGCCAAGATATTACTCTGGAGAAAAACAAAGCAGGAGAAATCATGCTACCAGGACTCAGCCTATACTACAAATAGATAGTGATCAAAACAGCATGGATGTGGCACAAAAACAGAGAGGTATGAAACAGAATAGAGTCAAGAGATAAATCCAGCTACTTACCATTATCTGACCTTTGACAAGCCAATTAAAAACACTGAGTGGGGAAAAGATTCCCCATTTAACAAATGGTGCTGAGTTAACTGTCTGGTGATGGGGGTGGGAGCAGAGCCAAAATAGCAGAGTGAAGCCAGCTTATTACAGAAGCTCCCATCCAGAAAGAGGCTTAAAGGACACAAATTTAGCAAGGGAGCTGATGTTTGGAGTAGAGCCAAGAGAGAAAATTGAAGACTGCACTTCAACCTTCCTAAGGCAAGCTGCAACCCCCAAAATACAACCAAAAGCTGCAAAATCCATCACCAATGTATGGGAATCCCCTCCCCCACAACAAGGGCTCACAGTTAAGTCCATGGAAACAAGGGAGCAGAGTTTAAACTTCTTCCCACTCCATCCCCTGGAAGAGAACCCCTAAAATCTGGACGTCCTACACCTGCTGACTATTCACGGCAACCTCCTGACAGGTATAAAACTGAAAAACTGTATAAAACTGTATGTATTCTCCACTTGCAACACTGAACTCAGAGGAGTCCCCACTCACACCCTCCGAGGTCTGGAGGTTTGTTACTTATGGAATCTAGATTCTTGGGCATCTCCTTCAGAGAAGTGGAAGGGGTATGGGTTGGTGCTGCTCTTTGCTGACAGTGGAACAGGAATAAGGAGAAGATAGTTGACTCAGAGGAAGCTACAGACCAACAGTGGCATCCTGAGCTGTGAACTGATACCATTCCAGTCTCATCTCTCTGGGAAACCACAGCTTTCATGCAGCAGTCACAGGTAGAACGCTGATAACTTTTATAAGTAAAGAGACCGTTAGCACCAACCCTCAGGGTGATACAGCTGAAACAAAGGCAGTTGGCAGACAGAGGCTGGAATTGACAACTGAGTGTAAACTGCTATTTGTCTAGTGCCCAGAGCTGAATGTAGCCTCTGGCTTGTCGAAAAAACTAGCTGGACAGAAGCCTAATTCAAACATGCAAGGCCCCCCTGCTGAACTCAAATTTCTGGCTGATTTAGTCAGTCATAAACCCCAGGAGGAGTTGCCTACTGGAGTGAATATGAACACAGAACTGGGGGATTACAAGTGACTGGGTGCAAGGTTGGGAAGGAGATATTAACCTTCCCAGACTAACCCATTTTCTGGGTGGGTACTTTTGCCCTCACAGAGCACTAGAGCAAGTTATATCTGGCTGTGAGCAGACCCCTCTTATCTAGCTGCTGGAGACATTTGAACTCTTCAGGACAACTGATTTGGACACCTTAAAACAGGTAGACCACCCAGAGATTATTCAAAGGGGCACCCTAGGTGTATAGTTGAGGGAAAGTTTGATTTTCCTTGCCTAATAGTTGTTTGTGGAGGGCGGGTTGACCTAATTGCTGGTATTTGTCCACAATACAGACTTCAACCAAGAGTAACTGAATCACTAGGGTAGGACAGAGACCAGCTGAAAATAAGACAGAGCCACATAGCCTCACCATACTAAGCAGGTCCGCAGTCTCTTAAGCCGTAGCACCATATGGGTCCTTGACAAACTTCAAGGGGAAAATTCAAATGGCATAAAATAATCATGGGGTGGAATCAGTGGAAAAGCTCTGGTTATCTGAATAACCAGAGTAGTTCAAACTCCCTAGAAAGACGTGGCTGGTAATATGAATAACCAGAGTAGGTTAAACCCCACCCAAGAAAGGATGTGGCAGACAAAACTGAAGATCCTCTTTATAAACAAATGGCTGAGATATTAGAAATTGAATTCAGAATTTGGATTGCAAATAAGATAAACAGAATAGAGGCAAAGATAGAAGTAAAAATTCAAGGATTATTCCAAAAGTTCACTGAAGAATTCAACAAATTCGAAGACAAAACCACCAAAGATTTTGAAAAATTAATACAAGAGGTTGCAGCCCTCAAAGATCTGGAAAATATGCTAGAAACTCTTGGTAATAGAGTGCAGGAGGCAGAAGAAAGGATCTCAGATGTAGAAGACAAAGCGTCTGAATATGTCCAAATATCCAAAAAGAATAAGAAATGGAAAGCAAAAATGTATTGTTCTCTCATAGAGCTCAGGAATAATTTGAAGAAAACTAATATTCGTGTCATAGGAATCCCTAAAGGTGATGAAGTTGCTTCGTAAAACACAGAAGCTCTTCTTTATAAATTACGGAAGAGAACTGTCCAGACATGTCAAGAGCTCCTGAAATTCAGATTGCAGACAGCTTCAAAACCCCAGCATTACTCAACTCGAATAAGACAACCCCTAAACAAAATTAACTTCACTAAAGTAAATATGAAAGAGAAAATTTTGAAAGCAGTAAGACGTAAGAAAACCATAACCTACAAGGGGAAGAATATTAGAATAACTGCAGAGCTCTCTGCCAAGAACATTGAGACAAGAAGAGGGTGGTCATCAACATTTAATCTCTTAGAACAAAATAACTTTCAGCCCAGGATCCTGTATCCTGCTAAACTGAATTTCATTTATGATGGAGAAATTAAATACTTTAATGATATCCATGCCTTTAAAAAAATTGCCATAACTAAAAAAGCTCTCCAGGATTTGATCAGACCTATTCTCCATAATGACCAGTCCAATCCTCCACCACAAAATTAAATTAATTCAGTAACTATTGATCAAACTCCAACTTCTACACTGGTGAAAGGATTTAAAACGTCCACTGGACTTTCAAACAATTTGATACCCAACATTTTATCAGGCTTGTCAATATTTTTAATCAATGTGAATGGCTTAAATTGTCAACTAAAGAGGCAAAGATTGGTTGGATACAGAAACTTAGGCCAGACATATGTTGTATACAAGAATCTAATCTTACCTTAAAAGACAAATATAGACTTAGGGTAAAGGGATGGTCATCTATATTTCAGGCTAATGGAAAACAGAAAAAAGCAGGTATTGCAATTTGATTTGCAGACACAATAGGTTTTAAACCAACAAAAGTATTTAAAGATAAAGATGGCCACTTTATATTTGTTAAGGGCAATACTCAATATGATATCTCAATTATCAATATCTATGCACCCAACCACAATGCACCTCAATTTATAGAAGAGACTCTAACTGGCATGGGCAACTTGATCTCCCCCAGCTCCATCATAGTCAGAGATTTCAACACTGCATTGGCAGTGTTGGATAAATCCTCCAAATGAAGCTTTGCAAAGAAATTTTAGATTTAAATTTAACTATTCAACTTCTGGACTTATCAGACATCTACAGAACATTTTATCCTAAGAAAATTGAATATGATTTTTTTCTCATCAGTACATGTAAAATACACAAAATTGATCAAATCTTAGGCCACAAATCTAAACTCAGCAAATTTAAAGGAATAGAAATTATTCCCTGCATCTTCTCAGACCATCATGTAATAAAAGTTGAATTCAGCAACAACAGGATTCTGCAGACTTGTACAAAAACATGGAAGATAAATAACCTTATGCTGAATGAAATATGGGTCAGAGATGAGATCAAGAAGGAAATTACCAAATTTTTAAAACAAAATGATAATGAAGTTATGAGTTATCAGAACCTCTGGGATACAGCAAAGGCAGTCTTAAGAGAAAAATTTATAGCATTGCAAACTTCCTTCAAGAGAACAGAAAGGGAGGAAGTTAACAACTAAAAGGGACATCTCAACCAGCTGGAAAAGGAAGAACATTCCAATCCCAAACACAGGATAAAAAAAGAAATAACCAAAATTAGAGCAGAATTAAATTGGATTAAAAAAATTATAGAGAACAGATCAAGATATCAAAAAGTTTGTTATTTGAAAAAATAAACAAAATCAATAAACCTTTGGTCAACCTAACAAAAAAAAGAAAGAATAAAATCTCTAAGTCTCTATTCTTGTAAATCAGAAATGGTAAAATGAAATAACAACAGACTCGTTAGAAACTTGTAAAGAGTAACTAGTACTTATATTATTCAACTTTTTCCAATACATAGAAAAGGACAGAATACCATCCACCACATCCTATGAAGCTAAAATCATCCTGATCCCCAAACCAGGAACAGACCCAACAAGAAAAGAAAATTATAGACCAATTAAACTAATGAATAGTCATGCAAAAATATTCAACAAAATCCTAACAAAAAGAATCCAGCAACACATCAAACAATTATACCCCATGACCAAGTAGATTTTATCCCAGGATTTCAAGGATGGTTCACCATACATAAAACTAAAAAATGTAATTCATCACATAAACAAATTAAAAGACAAAGACCATATGATTCTTGCAATTGATGCATAAAAAGCATTTGATAATATCCCTTCATTATCTAAACACTTAAGAAAATTAGTAAAGAAGGGACATTTCTTAAATTGATAGAAGACATCTACAGGAAACCCACAGCCAATATTGTATTGAATGAAGTTAAGTTGAATCATTTACACTCAGATCAGGAACCAGGCAAGGTTTCCCATTATCGCCATTGCTCTTTAACATTGTAATGAAAGCATTGCAATCAGGGAAGAAAAAGCGATCAAGGGTAACCATATAGGTCAGAAGAGATTAAACTTTCACTCTTTGCAGATGATATGATTGTATATCTGGAAGATACCAGGGATTCTACTACTAAACTCTTAGAAATAATCAAGGAATGCAGCAGCATCTCAGGTTACAAAATCAACACTCATAAATCTGTAACCTGTATATACACCAACAGAAGCAAAGCCAAAAAAATAGTCAAGGATTCTATTCCATTCACTGTAGTTCCAAAAAAGTTGAAATATTTGAGAGTATACCTAACAAAGGACACAAAAGTTCTCTATAAATAAAACTATAAAATGCTAAGAAAAGAAATGGCTGAAAATGTTAACAAATGGAAAAACATACCATGCTCATGGCTGGGAAGAATCAACATTATTAAAATGTCAAAACTACTCAAATCAATATAAATTTTAACGTAATCCCCATTAAAACTCCACTGTCATACTTTAAAGATCTAGAAAAAATAATACTTAATTTTATATGGAATCAGAAAAAACCTTGAATAGCAAAGATATTGCTCAGGAACAAAAACAAATTAGGAGGAATTATGTTACCAGATCTCAGACTGTACTATAATTTGATAGTGATCAAAACAGCATGGTACTGGCACAAGAACAGACAGGTAGATGCATGGAACAGAATAGAGAGTCAAAACATGAATCTAGCCACCTACCATTATCTGATCCTCAACAAGCCAATTAAAAATATTGATTGGGGAAAATATTCCCTATTTAACAAATGGTGCTGGGCTAACTGGATACTGGTCCTGTAGAAGACTGAAACTAGACTGACACCTTTCACAGTTAACTAAGATAGATTCTCACTGTATTAAAGGTTTAAACTTAAGACATGAAACTATGAAAATTCTAGAAGAAAGTGTAAGGAAGACACTTGAATAAATCAGCTTGAGTGAAAATTTTATGAGGACCTCTCAGGGAATTAAAGCAATATCAAAAATACACTTTTGGACCTGATCAAACTAAAAACTTTCTGCACAGCCAAGAACACAGTAATATAAAGTGGTTATACAGCCCTGAGAATGGAAGAAGATATTTCTGGTTATGTTTCCAACAAAAGTTTAATAAACAGAATCGCCAGAGAACTCAAACATATTAGTAAGAAAAAAACAAACAAACGATCCCATCTCAGGGTGGGCAAGAGATTTAGATAGAAATTTCTCTAAAGAAGACAGGTGCATAGTCTACAGACATATGAAAAAAATGCTCTCTATCCTTAATCATCAGATAAATGCAAATCAAAAGTACTTTGAGGTACCAGCTAACCCCAGTATTCTTAGCTCATATCACAAAATCACCAAACCAGATTGTGGCATGGATGTGGAGAAAAGGGAACACTTCTACACTGCTGGTGGAAATGCAAATTAATTCGTTCCTTTTGGAAAGACATCTGGAGAACACTAGTAGAACTAAAAATAAACCTGACATTTGATCCTGCAATTACATTGTTAGGTATATATCCAGAAAACCAAAAATCGAATTACAACAAAGATGTTTGCATCAGAATATATATTGAAGCCCAATTCATAATTGTTATGTCATGGAAGAAGCCTAAATGTCCCTTGACCCATGAAATGCTCAACAACCTGTAATATATGTACACCATGGAATACTATGTAGCCCTAAATAAAGATGGAGACTTTACCTCCTTCAAATTTATATGGGTGGAATTAGAAAATGTTCTCCTCAGTAAAGTATCTCAAGAATGGCAGATAAAGTATACAATGTACACAGCCCTATTTTGAAACTAATTCATAGTTTTTATAGGAATGTCATAATCTAATTATAGCCTTAGAATATGGGAAGGGGGAGGCAGAGTGGCAGTGAGGGGGATGGATGGGGTAGGGAGCCTTATTGGTGGGGGTCACTTCTATGGTTTACCTTGCAAGGGTTCAAGTGAATCTTTCTAGAAGCAGAGTATTAATGTCTTAACTTAATTATTAAGAGAATGATATGAAGGTTATGTTAACCAGTTTGAGGAGAGTATTTCAAAATGTATATGAAAACAGCACACTATACACCATGATTGCATTGAAGTACATAGTTATGTTATAATAAATTTAAAACATAAAGAAAAAAGATCCTGTTGAAATAATAGTTTCCTTAACTAACAAACAAATTTCTGATTATTTTATTATGTCTCAAGATTGGCAGATTGCATTATCTGATTATTTAGGTATAATTGATAATCATTATCCTCAAGATAAATGTATCCAATTGTTATGGAAAATATCCTGAATACTACCCCAAATTATATCATCTATTCCCCTTTCTAATGCTAAGAATTTTTTACAGATGTTAATAAATTGGGAATAGCTGGATACACTGGTAATAATATTAACAAAATTCAACAATCTCCTTACAAAGCAGTACAGAAAGCTGAATTATTAGCTATTATTTTATTACTAGAATATTTTCCTGATACTCGTATTACTATTTCCACTTATTCAGCATATACCATGCAAAATATAGAGACTACTACCTTCTCTGATTATCAATCAGAAATTATTTATTCATTTGACATTCTTCAAAAATTAATTTGGAATAAAAATGTGTCAATTTTAATAACTCATGTACAGTGCCACTTTAATTTACCTGGACCTTTAACAGCAGGAGTATTCTATTGATATACTAATTCATGCTGTGCAAAGAGCCCAAGAGGAACATGCTTTGTACCATTACAATGCTTCCTTGCTCAAGCACAAATACTGTATTACATGGAAGAAAGCAAAAGACATTATCCAATCTTATCTACTTGTAAAACGATTGTAACTCTTCACTTACCTCCAGGTGTAAACCCTAGAGATTCAAAACCAAATGAACCTTGGCAAATGAATGTTACACAATATGTAGAATTTGGCAAATCTAAATATATTAATCATTTTATTGATTCTTATTCCCATTTTTCTTGGGCATCTGCTCTTATATCTGAAAAGGCTGATTCAGTAATCATTCATATATTAGAAGCTTTTGCAATTATTGGACTTCCTTAAACAATAATAACTCATAATGGATCTGCATATGTTTACAATAAATGCCAACAATTTCTTAAAGATTATAATATTAAACACATTACACGTATTCAAGGTAATAGCAAAGAACAAGCAATTACTGAAGGCTAAAACCTAACATTAAAAAATGTCTTTAAGCAGAAATAGGGAATAGGATATAAAAATCCTAAGAATAAACTTCATTCAGCTCTATTTACTCTAAATTTTGTAAATTTGGATTCTGAAGGTAATACTCGAGTTCTATAACTAGGGATGAAGCATCTGGTTCTACCTGTTAAAAAACCTGCTTATTACAAAAATACTTTTAAAGAAGAATGGCTTCCTGCTATCATAGTGCGATGGGTTACTGGGTATGATATTCTCTCCACAGGAAACAATGAATTCTGGTTCCTGAAAAAATCAAACTGCAACATTACAGCACAAACCCGCCAATGGTCACAGCAAAGACTAGCCAGGAATCTGACCATTAGGACGTTCTCTATGTTATTGGAAGAACAGAGATACTGATTGATCCACTGATCCAATTGGAGATGCAAAAAAACCAGAGCTCCCCTAATCCAATAACAAAAAAAAAGGATCTCTCAACTATTCCAAGATGTGAGAACAATTGTGATGGTGAGTAATCAACCAATGATCTCTTGAGCCTTCAGTCTTGCAATGATAGCCATACTTAATATACAGGTAAGTGCACAGGAAAATTATACTTATTGGAGTTCTGTTCCTAAACCTCCATTATTAAGAGATATTTCATTGTTTGAACCATCAGCTTCTATATATATGAATGATATTTCAGGCATCCCAAACTGTCTGATGATCAAGGGTTTTTTTAAGCCCAAAGAAGATGGAACAGTCCTATCCAATTATTCCACTGAAGTTAGGGGACCATCTATATGTTGAGGCCCAAACCTCTTTGTTTATCTTTTGGTTTACAACAGTGGTTAGCTTAAAAAATAAATATGGTCATCATTAAATGTATTTTATAACTATAATGACTTTTACAAAATTAATTTAACACATCATGCATTCTTGTTTCCTTTGCCACATTGATTAAGCTGCATTGATTACTTACGTTGTGGATTGGATTCATTGGTCAAAATGTTGAGGCTCCATATTTATATGCTTTCAGACAAACTAAATTTGGATCTATCACTGATTGAAGAATTTTGGCCTATGTGATGGAAAAATTAGGGCCTGGTTCTTGTCACCTTAGTCATCATAGAAATTCCACTGATACAATCTATTCATCAAAGGAGCTTTTGTGAAAGAAAGTGGTTTTTCACCACCTGCTCCAGGTATTTATGGCTATCCTTCCCAACCTGATTTATGGAAAGTTGGAATGGCTTTATTTGCATTACATGCATGGAAAGATATGCATATACATCAACCTGAACATTATTTTCAACATACCTTCCATTTTTATGCTGGTGTAAAACTTCCCTATGTTTGGTCAGGTGGAAATATTATTTGACATAAAGACAAGGGAGAATAACATTGTCCAGGTAACTGTTCACAGGTTTTAATGTATCCATGAGATTTGATATTTCCCAAGACATGATTTATTTACTTCAAGCCAGGACTGCCCATTTCACTTCTTATGAAGATGATGAGACTGTGGGAGCAGTCCACAGCCATTTCCATCTTGGCAAATATAGCCCAGAAACTGATGAAGAGGATGAAGATGTTTATTGGTCTTCTGATAGCACTAATTCTTAGGATTATAGCACTCACTACATCTGCATCTGCCACTGGAATAACCCTCACTGAATCCATAAAGACTGAAAAAATTGTGTTTACTTGCCAAAAATATGCTGAGAAACTATGGCGTTCTCAAAAACAAATTGATACTGAAATAGATAATAAATTGGCTGATTTAGAACAGACAGTAATTATGTTAGGTGATCAATTGTATATTTAAGAGAAGCAGATTCAAATTGAAATGTGATTCACATGTTTCTTATTGTTGTGTAACCTCTGTTTTTTTTTTATGATGTAATATTGTTCCCTTGGAATAAAGTCAGAAAAGTTTTGTTAACCATCAAAATTTAACTGCTGATGTAATTGAGTTACAACATCAAGTGTATGAAACTTTTGAGCAAAAATTAGCACAAATCAATGGAGATGAAATCTTGAAAGATATATCTGAAGGAACAACTTACTCAATTGAATCTGATGTACACAATTGGTACTTTACTTGAGACTTCTGTCAGTTCTCTGTTCTTCACTTGCCTATTGAATTCATGTTATATTTAAACATCAAAAGTATTTTGAAGGTAAAAAGACCTAGTGAGTATAATGCTCCTGTATTTTCAGCTATGTCAGCAGTATGAGCCAATAGTTATAAAGGGGAAAATAAAGGGCTACAGCATTCAAGCTCAGACATGGTAGTTTAGTATCCTGTGCCCCAGAGGAACTTAGCCCCAAGATGGAATCTCCTTACTCTGAGTAAATGCCTGGCTCGGCTGAAAAGCAGAAAGATAGAGTTCACAGAAATGAATGTGCCACTGGGCCACACCAGGTCATAGATGGGGGCTACAAAAAAACATGTCCAGGCACTGGGTTATTGTACTTTATTCCTTTTTCCTCATAAGCACAATAGATGCTAGATTTAATTTAAGGACATGGGCTAAAAGAACAGACAGCCTGGCACCCTTGTGATTTATCCCCAAGTAAAATGTTCTCAATTTTTTATCAATTGTATACTTGCTCAGAAGTAATTATGATGAATTGGAATTTTTATGACAGTTTCTGTGATTTCAGTTCACTTTCATAAGTGTATGTTATTTTTAAATTTATGGGATATTTAAAAGTGTACAAAAGGATCAATAAAGATAGGTAGTTGCTGAGTGCCTGATCCAGCCTTAGAAGCCCTTTCCAGCTACTCATTTTGTCTTCAGTGCATTCCTCTCCATTACCAATCATTTAATCCCAAGAACAGCAACAGGTATGGAGCACACCTTCAGTAAGATACCTAACATCTTAAACAAGCCTACTCTAGAGAAAGAAGTTACACATCATGAAAACTAGACTGGGAATTCCGTGATGTACCATTTAGGTCAGTCAAATCATTGTCTGATCACTGGGTTCGATTTTTTAGTTCATAACATCCCAGGGCATCCCTAGGTATTAAAACAAACTCTTACATTTGATTTCAAATTCATTAATTGAAAAGAAAAGGATGGTTTGTTGAATTCCTTCTCCATGGATACAAAATCAAATTTAGAAAGCAGGAATTCAGTTTGGAGAAAATAACCACACACTTTGTAATAGGTTGAACCCAACTACAAACCCGGATAGCAACTACGCATGCTTAGTAGTAATAAGATTAAGATTAATGATGGTAACCCAGGGGAACACCCATGGTGATGTCATCCATGGTGACCATGTAGTAACTTCATCCTTGAATGTCGTGGGATCAAGGCTTCTGGTCTCAGATACTCACTGAACACTTCTGTTCACTTATGCTATTGTCCTACAAGTGTTTGATCCAGGATATCTTAGACCTCCATCCACACATAGAAATATGTTCTCTTATTTGTGCCTCAATGATTAAATTGATGACAAAGATTCCAATCACTATGCTGACACAGCAGTTAAAATTTTGTACAGAAGTGAGACTCCAGGTGTATTCCTGATGAAAAAACAGGATAGAGACAAGTACCACATGCTTTTTTGGTCTCCTTTTCTTTTCTATATTTTTGAGACAGAATTTCACATTTTCACTCTGGGTAGACTGCTATGCCATCACAGCTCACAGAAACCTCCCTTTCCTTGGCTCAGGCAATTCTTTTGCTTCAGCCTCCACAGTAGCTTAAATTACATGTACCTGTGTCAATGCTCAGCTATTTTTTGTTGCAGATTTGCTGGGACGATTTTCTAACTCACCATCCCCATGGTGAGCCAGCCCTTAAGACATTGAAGATAGAATGTTTTTCAAACTAAGTTTTGTGGGAAGGAGTGGTTCCTCATGCCTCTCATGTTGGCAGTTTGGAAGGCCCAGTCATATGGTTTGTCTGAGCTTCTAAATTGAAGACCAGTCTCATCACAAATTAGATACTCATCTCTGAAGAATAAAGGCAGCTGGATGTTATGCAGGCTTCTTGCATTCCAACTGAGGGAATAGGTTCACTAGTTGAGAACACTTGAAGTTTGCTGCGAGCTATGATGCCAAGGTACTGTACCAAAGAAAATAAAACAGTGCTCTATCTCAATAAATAAATGGACAAATCTATTTGTATTACAGTTACTCCTCATTATTACTATTTTTTTATTGTGATGGGGGCTTACTTTATTTATCACACTCAGTAAAGTTCTGTGCCTCTACAGAGCACAGCAACCTTCAACTCCTGGGCTTAGGTGATATTCTTCTCTCAGCCTCCCGAGTAGCTGGGACTACATGTGTATCCCACGATGCCTGGCTCTAATTTTCACTTGTGACCATGGAACTAAGTTCAAAATTTTCTCCTAGAACAGATGTGAATTATTTTCTAATAGGGAAAATTTTCCATACAACTTCTATTTGTTGAGACTTCAGATTTTACACAACTCTGACCCTTTGGTAACTTAGATACTTGTAGTCACTCTAAAGTGTCCACACAGAGAATTCTTGACTCAAGTTATATTTATGCACAATAAAATATCGAGATTATACACTCCACCCATTCTGTTGAACTTTTAACCTGGGACACTATTCCCTTGCCCCAATCAGTCCAAGACCAGGTCCAGTCCCAGACATTTCTGGACTACTCCTACCCATTAGATCAGTGGCAGTTTCCTTAGGACCAACCACAAAGGAAAATGCCTGACTCATTTTCCTTCCTCCCCGCAGGGACCACAATTAATCTCCTCCTTTATGTAGTCCTTTATTCAATCTGACTACTCATATTTCCTGATAATTTTGCTCTTGGAGACTGTTCCTTGGAAAATTTCTTTCTTTTCTTTCTTCCTTTCTTTTCCTTCCTTCCTTCCTCCCTTCCTTCCTTCCTTCCTTTCTTCCTTATTTCCTTCCTTCCTCTTTCTTTCTTTCTTTCTTTCTTTCTTTCTTTCTTTCTTTCTTTCTTTCTTTCTTTCTTTCTTTCTTTATTTTCTTTATTTATTACTTCTCTGGAGAATGACTCTCACTGTGTTTTCCGGGCTACATTGTCCATGATCTCAGCCTTTCACAAAATAACATGCAAGTTTTTGGTTGAAGTGATCTTCTTGCCTATGAATCTGGAGTGGCTGGAAATATCAGTAAAGGATACAACACTTGACTCTCCATTGTGTTTGAATAGAAACATGGTGGGAGATCAGGGCTTTGTTTGTATTTCAGTTGCTCAGCCTTGTCTCTAAAATGGGAGCTCAGGGGATCTGCCCAACTTAGCTGCCCAGAGGATCAAAAAATTGTAGTCATTCATGGGTTATGTCACTGGGCTCTACTTAATAAATGAGCTTAAGAAGTATGTCAGGACTGCTTTACTTACCCACAGGGGGAGGTCACCACAACTATTCATGGATCTCTTTTATCCTTTTCAGGTTTTATTAGTCATTGTGAATTGTACATGTGATCCAAAATAACTCTTCAAGATGCATTGTGGCTAAAAAGACAAAGTTTAGAAACACATGCCATGGATTTTGGATTGTTGGAAATTTAAAAATAGGCTTATATCTCCTTATTTATGATATTTATTGTATTTCCCATTTTCATGATAATCATAAATAACTGCAAGTATGGAGTACACTCCTTGACAAAGTACATCACCAGATTTAGAAAGGGAACCTTCAGTGAGACACCTAACATCCAAAACAAATGTACTCTAGAGAAAGAAGTCAAATATTATGAAAAGAAGAACTGGAAATTGTGTGAGTTAGCATTTATATCTGTCAAATCATTTTCTGATCATTAGGTTCAATTTCTTGTATAAAATCCCAGGGCAGCAGTAGGTATAAACCACACTCTTCAATTTGTTTACAAATCCAAGACTTGCAAAGGATAAGATGGGTTGTTGAACCCATTGGCCATATTTACAAAACAAATTTAGGAAGGAGGAATAGAATGTCCTTAGAATAAACCCTACTCTTTTAACAGTTTGAACTCAACAACAAACCCAGAGAGCAATTATTCATGATTAGCGGCAATGAGATTAAGTTTAAAGATGGTACCACAGGGCAACATCAATTGTGATGATATCCATGGTGATGATCTAGTGACTTCATCCTTGAATATCATGGGATCTAGGCTTCTGATCAAAGATAATCACTGGTCTTTTCTTCTGCTTTCACCTGGTGTCCTATGAGTGTTTGATCCAGGACTATATTTAGCCATCCATCATCAGAGAGAAGTGATCTCCTGTATGAGTCTTTTTGATTACATTAATTGCTGCAACTCCAGTGACTAGTATCACACAAAAGCTGAGGTTTTGTATAGCAGTGAGACTCAAGCTGCATTCCCGATGGTAAAGCTGCATAGCTATACATATGTAGGATGCTTTCTTTTTTTTTTTTTTTTTTTTTTGAGTTTTTTGAGTTTCACTTTGTCACTGTCAGTAGAGTGCTGTACCATCACAGCTCACAGAAACCTCCATCTCCCGGACTCAGGCAATTCTTTTGTCTCATCCTCTCCTGTATCTTGAACTACATGCACCCCTCTCAATGCATACCTATGTTTTGTTGCAGATTGGCTAGGAACATTTTCATATGCACCACCCTCATGGTGAGGCACCACTTCAGACATCAAAGATAGGATATTTTTAACTAGGTTTTGTGTCCAAAGTTGATTCTTCATGCCTCTAATCTTGACGATTTGGGAGGGCAGTCAGTTGGATTGTCTGAGGTTCTGAATTAAATAACAGTCTCTGCAGTAGTGAGGTACCCATCTTTAAAGGAAAAAAAATGACTGGATATTATGCAGGCTCCTGTCATGCCAGCTGAGGGAATAGGTTCACTTGATGAGAAAACTTGAAGTTCTCTGTGAGCTATGATTCAGGGTAATCTACTAAAGGCAACAAAGCAAAACCCTGTCTCAATAAATAAATGGACAACATCATTTGCATTGGGATTCCTTTCATTTTTTTCTTTTCTTTTTTATTTATTAAATCATAGCTGTGCACATTAATGCTATGATTGGGTACATAGTGCTGTTTGTATATACAATTTCAAATACTTTCATCCAACTGGTTAACATAGACTTCGTGTCATTTTCTTAGTTATTGTGTTAAGTCATTTATATTCTACATTTAGAGAGATTCCCATGTACCCTTATAGGATGAACCATAGGCGTGATCCCAATGACCACCCTCCCTCCATTCATCCTCTTCCATCCCCTCTCCCTTTTTCCCATATTCTTGGGCCAAAATTAGGTTATAGTTTTCCTATGAAAGTTATAAATTAGTTTCATAGTAGCATTGAGTACATTGGATACTTTTTCTTCCATTCCTGAGATACTTTGCTAAGAAGAATATTTTCCATCTCCATCCACGTAAACATGAAGGAGGTAAAGTCTACATCACTCTTTATGGCTGCATAGTATCCCATGGTGTACATATAACACAGTTTATTGATCCATTCGTGGGTCAACGGGCACCTGGGCCTCTTCCATGACCTAGAGATTATGAATTGGGCTGCAATGAACATTCTGATGCAAATATCTTTATTGTAGTGTGATTTTTGGTCTTCTGAAAATATACGTAGTAGAGGAATTATAGGATCAAATGGCAGGGATATTTTTACTTCTCTAAGTGTTCTCAAGATGTCTCTCCAAAAGGAACAATTAGTTTGGAATCCCACCAACAATGTAGAAGTGTTCCCTTTTCTCCATAAGCATGCCAGCATATGTGATTTCGTGATATGAGCTAATCTCACTGGTGTTAGATATCTCAAAGTAGTTTTCATTTGCATTTCTATTATTATAAAGGATGGTGAGCATTTTTTCATATAACTGTATGTCCTGCACATGTCTTCTTCAGAGAAGATTCTCTTACAGTCCCTTGCCCAACCTGAAATGGGATTTTCTTTTTTCTAGAGACAGAGACTTAGTTTCCTTTTTTTGTAGTTGTTTTTCTTTCACCAGGGCTGTGTCTGAACCTGCCACCTTCCGCATATGGGTTCAGTGTCCTATGCCTTTGAGCCATACGTGCTGGAGATTTTCTTTATTTATCACACTCAGTAAAGTTCTGTGGCATCTACATATCACAGTAACCTCCAACTCCTGGGCTTAATCAATTTTCTTCCCTCAGTCTCCTGAGTAGATTTGACAACAGCTGCATGCCACAACACCTGGCTTTTGTTTTTACTGTTGACTACAGATGTAGTGTTATATATTTTCCCCTATGTTACATGTCAACTGGACAAATGATTATCTCAGAGGGAATTTTTTTTTCTCTACAGCCCCTCTTAATCAGGTCTGCTGATTTTACACACTCTGACCCTTTGGTATCATTAGATTATTGTAGTCACTCTAAAGTTCCCACATGGTGAATTCTTGATTAAAGTGAGATTTTTTTATACACAGTAAAATAATCAGATTATACACTCTACCCTTTCTTTTGCACTACTAAATCTGGGCCATATTCCCTAGCCCCAATAATTCCAAGACCAGGGACCAGACATCTCTGCACAACCACTAACCATCAGATCAACTGGCAATCTCCAAAGGAACCAACCACAAATAAACTTGTCCTGACTCATTATTTCCTCTTCCCACTGGGAACAACAATAAATTTCCTCCTTTATGTAGTAAAATACTCTCTTTGCCTACTCACATTTCCACGTAATTTCATTGTTGGTATCTGTACCTAACAAAATTCCTACCATTATTTATCATGAGACCAACTCTCACTTTGTTCCACAGGGCAAATTGTCCATGACCTCAACCTTGCACACAATGTTATCCATCTCTTTGTTTGAAGTGACCCTCCTGCTTCAGCCTCTGGAGTGGCTGGAAATTTAGGTAAGGGATACAACACTTAACTACTCTTACTATTTGAGTAGAAATCCAGTCGGAGATCTGGGATGAGGTTGGATTTCTTTTGTTCAGCATTTTTTCTTGCTTGGAAGCTCACTTGAATCTACCCAGAGCATTGAAATATTGTAGTCATGCATGAAATATGTTATTGAGCTCTACATAAGAAATTAGCTTTTTGGGGCCTTTGAGAATTTTCCAGGGAGTATGTTGGGACTGCTTTACATATCCGTTGTGGGAGATCACTATGATTTTGTATGGATCTCTTTTACCCTTATCAGCTTAGTTATTGTGTATTGTACATGTATTCCCATATTTGTTCAAAATGCATTGTGACAATTAAGTCATAATTTTAGACAAATCTAGCACAGAATACATGATTGATGAAAATTTAAAGATAGGCTGATATTGCCTATGATCATCATATATAACTGCAGGAATGGAGTACACTACTGGACACAGCGCCTCACTAGATTTTGATAAGAAACCTTCAGTGAGACATCTATTGTCCAAAACAAGACTATTCTAGAGAAAGATGTAAAACGTCATGAAAAATAGAACTGGCAATTGTGTGATGTACCACTTAGGTCTGTCAAATCATTGTCTGATCGTTTTGCTCAATTTTACTTTTTAAATTTATATTTTTTAGTAAATCACAGCTGTATACATTAAAGCATAATATGACATCCCAGTGCAACACTAGGTATAAAGGTATAAACTACACTCTTCCATTTGATTACCAATCCATGACATGAAAAAGAAATGATGGTTTGTTGAATCCCATGGTAATGATTACAAAACAAATTTCAGAAGTAGGCACTGAATCTCGAGAAAAGAACTACTGTTTGTAACAGTTTCAACCCAACATCAAACACAGACAAGAACTGCGCATGCTTAGCAGAAATGAGATTCAGCTTAAAAATGGTACCCCAGGGAAACACCCATTGTGATGTCATTCATGGTGACCAGGTAGTGACTGCCTCTTGAAATATGAAGCTCAGGTTTCTGTTCAAAGATACTGGTCTTTTCTACTCACTTCAGCAGGTGTCCTGCAAGTGTTTGATTAAGAAAATTTCTCCCCCTCCATCCACAGAAAGACGTGATCTCCCATTTGCACCTTATCAATTACATCAATGGCTGAGAATCCAGTCACTAGGCTAACACAGCAGTTGATATTCTGAGGGTAGTGAAACTCAAGCTGCATTCCAGATAGTAAAACTGCATACAGACACATAAGTAGGATGCTCTTTGTTCTTTTTTCTTTGAGACAGAGTTTCATTTAGTAACGCTTGATAGAGTGTTGTGCCATCACAGATCAAAGAAACCCATTTCCTAGGATTATGGGACTATTTTGCCTCAGCCTCCCCAGTAGCTTGAACTACAGGCACTTGCCTCAATTGCCAGGTATTTTTGTTGTAGATTGGTTTGGATCTTTTCAAAATCATCACCCTCATGTAGAGGTAACACTTCAGACATCAAATATGAGATATTTTTCAAATATGTTTTGTGGGCAGGGGTGGTTTTCATGCTTCCCATCTTGGTAATTTGGGAGGCACCGTCAGTTTCATTGTCTGATCTTCTGAACTCTAGACCAGCATCAGCACTAGTGAGATAGCCAAATTGTAATAACAAAAAAAAGAAAGGCTGTATGTTATGCAGGATCCTGGAATGGCACTCAAGGGAATAGGTATGGTTGATAAGAACACTTGTAATTTGCTGTGAGCTATGACAGCAGGGTATTCTACCAAAGGAAATAAACTATCTCAATAAATACACGGAGAAAACCATTGATATTTGAGTTATTCCTAATTTTTTTTTTTTTTTACTACAGATACTTACTTTGTTTTTAACATTCAATAATGTTTGGTGGCCACTACAGATCACAGCAACCTCCAACACTTGGTCTTAGGCAATTTTCTTTTCTTAGCCTTCTGATTAGCTGAAACTAGATGTGCATGCTGCAATGCCTGGCTAGAAATTTCAGTTGTGACCATGGAACTAGGTTGAAAATTTTCTTCTAGATTAGATGTCAACTGGACAAATTATTCTCTCATAGGGAATTTTTTTTTTCTCTACAACTCGTATTGTTGAAGATTTCAGATTTTACACAATTCTGACCCTTTAGTATTTTAGATTCTTGTAGTCACCATAAACTGCCCACATAGTGAATTATTGACTAAAGTCTCTTTTTTTAATTCACAATAAAATAGCAGATTACACACTCCACCCTTTCTGTTGCACTTTTCAATCTGGACCAATATTCCCTGGACCCAGTAAGTCCAAGACCAGGGACCAGATATGTCTGGATGATCCCTACCCATCAAATCACTGCCAGTCTTCTAAGTAACAAACAAGAAAGAAACATGTCCTGACTCATTTTTCCCTCTTCCCCCCAGGCACCACAAAATGTCCTCCTTCATGTAGTTATGTATTCCATCTACCTACTTACCTTTTCTCATAATTTTGCTCTTGTAGACTGTACCTAGCAAAGTTCATTTCTATTTCTTTCTTTCTTTCTTTCTTTCTTTCTTTCTTTCTTTCTTTCTTTCTTTCTTTCTTTCTTTCTTTCTTTCTTTCCTTCCTTCCTTCTTTCTTTCACCCTTTTTTTCTTCTACTATTTTTTTTTTTTATGAGACTGACTCTCACTGTGTGCCACAGCCTAGATTGTCCAGGATCTCACCCTTGCAAACAATGACATCCAACACTTTGGTTGAAGTGATCCTCATGCTTCACCATCTAGAGTACCTAGAAATATCAGTGAGGAATACAACATTTGACTTCCCTTTCTGTTTGAATGGATACCTGGTGTGCAATCAAGGCTGAGGTTTTCTTTTGGTTGCTCAGCCTTGTGTCTAACACAAGAGCTCAAGGGATCTGTCCCAATTGAGTGGCCCAGAACATCAATATATTGTAGTCATATGTGAGATATATCATGGAGCTCTACTTAATAAATGAGGAATTGGGGACTTTTAGAATTGTCCATACTTTAGGCGTTGGTGACACATAGTGAGTATGTCAGAACTTCTTTACTTATTCGCTGTGGGAGATCACCACAACCATGCATGGATCTCTTTTATCCATATCAGATTTCATTAGATATTCTGTATTGTACATGTGATCACATTAAACTCTTTAAGGTGCATTGTGGCCAAAAAGCCAACATTTAGACACACCGGACATGGATTCTGGATTGATGTAAATTTAAAGATAGACTGATATTTTTCATGATGATCATAAATAACTGCAGGTATGGAGTACACTACTGGACAAAATGCCTTATAAGATTTTGAGAAGAAACCTTCAATGAGACACCTAACATCCCAAACAAGTCTCTTCTAGAATAAGATTTGAAAAATCATGAAAAGTAGAACTGGGAATTGCTTGACATACCATTTTCACTTGTCAAATCATTCTCCAATCACTGTGCTCAATTTCCTGTTGTATAAAATCCCAGGACAGCACTAAGTATAAACCACACTCTTACATTTGATTATAAATCCATGACTTGAAAAGTAAAGGATAGTTTGTTGAATTGCTTGGGCATGGTTACCAAAGGGCGGGGGAAATATATATATATATATGAAGCAGATAGAGTGTCGATAAAAGTACTCCCTCTTTGGGACACTTTGAACTCAACAATAATGCAGACAGCAACTATGTATGCTGAACAGGAATGAGATTGATATTAAAGATGGTACCCCCAGGAAACACCCATGGTGATGTCATACATGGTGAACATATAATGACTTCATCCTCTAATTTTATGAGATTCAGGGTTCTGGTCAAAGATGCTCACTGGAATTTTATGCTCAGTTCAGCTGGTGTCCTGCAAGGGTTTGATTGAAGACATTTCTTAGCACTTCAATGACAGAAAGAAGTAATCTCCCATTTATGCTTTATTGATTACATAATGGTTGAGATTATAGTCACTAGTCTCACACAAAATTTGAGATTTTTTAATTGAATGTTAACTATGTACATTAATGCACTTCTGGGGTACAGTGTGGGGTTTTCACATGCATTCTAAAATACTTCCATCGCACTGGTCAACACAGCCTTCATGTCATTTTCTCACTTATTGCTTTAAAACATTCACATTCTACTCTTAGAAAGATTCACCTGCACCCCTATAGGATAAACCTCAGAAGTGATCCCTCCAAACACCCTCCCCCTCCTCTCTTCCTCCATTCCTTCTCACTCCCCCCTCCCCATATTCTTAGGCTATTTGGTTATAGCTTTCATATAAACGGTATAAATTACTTTCATAATGCAGGAGTGTACATTGGATACTTTTCACTCCATTCTCATGATACTTTGCTCAGGAGAACATTCTCCAGCTCCATCCATGTGAACATGAAGGATGTAAATTCTCCATCCTTCTTAATGGCTGCATAGTATTCCATGGTGTACATATACCACAGTTTGTTGATCCATTCGTGGATCGATGGGCACTTGGGCTTCTTACATGACCCCGCGATTATGAATTGGGCTGCTATAAACATTCTGATACAAATGTCTTTGTTGTAATGTGATTTTTGGTCATTTGGAAATATACCCAACAAAGGAATTGCAGGGTCAAATGGCAGGTCTATTTTTAGTTCTCTTAGTGTTCTCCA
>CAUYTI010072809.1:0-28275 GCA_963575145.1 Galago senegalensis
CCCAGCTACTTGGGAGGCGGAGGCAAGAGACTCGCTTGAGCCCAGGAGTTGGAGGTTGCTGTGAGCTGTAATGCCACAGCACTCTACCCAGGGGGACAGCTTGAGGCTCTGTCTCAAAAAAAAAAAAAAAAACAAAACAAACAAACAAAAAAAAACAAAATTTACTTGCCCCAAAAGACCCTCTCCAAGCATTCAAAAACTATTATTATACAGGATGTATTTTGAGAAATGGTTTCTGCAGGGTCAAAATCTGTGTTCTGTGATTATGAAATTTGGGGGAAAACTAGGCAGTTATAAACAGATTTAAATGTAGTAGAGCTAGAGATAGTATATGTATGTATACCTTTCTGTACATAATCTATGGAAGGGAAATCCTACACAAAAGATGAGCAAACAGAGAAAATGTGAAATAAATAAAGGCCAGAATGGGATTTTTATTTGAAGCTAACAAAATTTAAGTTTGGGGCTAAAATTAGAATAAGTCATTCCATCTGAAAGCAGTCTCAGAAGACAACCAGTTGAAAAATTCCTCACCCATGCAGTAGTCTCTGGAGGGCTGAGTGAGAGTGTCTGTCTGGAGAGTGTGAGGGGGTCTAGCAGTGGGGCTGGTGACTCCCAAGTGCACAGCAGCCGTCCTGGCCAAAGCTGCCAGCGTTAAAGGCAGGAGCATCAATCACTGCCTGTTCAGATGGTGACAAAGGCATCAGGTACCCAAGCACATCCAAATGGTTGCACTCTTTGGAAGGTAATATTAACTCGAGGCAGTAAGGAGGAGAGGGGACAGTGGGGTTGCTTGCTGGGGACAGAGTGGCTCTCAGGCTGTTCCAGGAGCTGACCCCATGAGATGGGTTTCTCTTCCTTTCCTTCACTTTCCTTTCATTCTGTCTTGCCTCTTTTGTTTTCTCTTGTCCCTTGTTTCTTTTCACCTCTCCTTTCTTCCCTTGTTAATTTAATTTGCCAGAAATATCCTAGAGTGACTAGAAGCAAATCCACAGGCCACCGCCTAGAGAAAAGAGCTCCCCATGAGGTGGGACTCCTCTGCTGTGACTGTGCCTTCACTGAACAGACAGCCCATCTGCTGCTTGTGCTGTCTGCTGAGGCTGTTGTTACACAGCCTGCTCCCTGTTCCCACAATGCCCTCTGAAACCTCTGTCTTTAAATCAGCACATCCAAATTACAATTGCAGTTTACTTGTGTCTCCCTAAATTGCTTTCAGTGCCTTTAAAGGGATTATATTCATTTGTATTTTATTCCCAGCATAGTGCTTTGCATGTAATATGTACTCAGAATTATAACTGATCTGAAACTTGTGATAAGTGAATAAAATAGTAATAATAACCATGTTAACAAAATTATGTAGAGATAGTTCATTCGGATTCTTAGACCAGGAATAATTGCTCACAGTCAAATATCAATCATTTAGGAAACATCTCCCAGTGGTTTACTGGGAGATACCTGGGTTTCCTTACATGCAATCTCAAGTGACTGAGTAGGACTCTCCGAAGGCATATCATTTAGTCCTTACTGGTAAGTCTAATTCAGTTCAAAAGTAAATGCCACAGAACAAGAGTGTGAAAAGCCAGATGGCAATGAAAGGATTTTTTTTTTTTTGGAGACAGAGCCTTAAGCTGTCCCCCTGGGTAGAGTGCTATGACATCACAGCTCACAGCAACCTCCAACTCCTGGGCTCAAGCAATTCTCTTGCCTCAGCCTCCCAAGTAGCAGGGACCACAGGCGCCCACCACAATGCTTGGCTATTTTTTGGTTGCAGCTGTCACTGTTGTTTGGTGGGCTAGGGCTGGATTCAAACCCACTACCTTAAGTGTATGTGGCTAGTGCCTTAGCCACTTGAGCCACAGGCACCGAGCTGAAAGGATGTTTTATATCTGTGTGTGTGTGTTGAAAACCATGCAGCATTCTTTTTGGATTTCCTAGGATTATTCAAATGATATAAAATGAGACCCAACCAGAAATCTAAGGGAAATCAGCTGTAATTTAATGCGACAAATATTTACCAATCATCTGGTAGGAATACAGGTAAATGATTGAAAGGTTGAAAGTAAGGTAAGAACTAAGGGAAATAAAAAGTCAGTTGACCTCAGAATTGGGGAACCAAAATAGCAGATTTGAGTGTTTGAAGAAACACCATTGGTAGGCAGGACAGCCACTCTTCCAAAGACAATAAATGGAAAGGAGGTGAGTGCAGGCAGGCGGGGTTCGGCTTAGAGTAACCTTCAAGGAGTCCTCTGCAAGTCGGGCTGGGATGGCTATTTCTTGGGAGATAACTCAGGAGAAAGCTGAAGCTGGCTTCTGACTATATAATTCCAGGATATTTTAGCTCCTTTTAATGCCTCTCTTCCAATGCCCTTCATTTCTTTTTTGAGTTTAAAGTTTAAAGCATTTTTACCAGGATCATGTATCTATTTACAAGGATGAAAAATTCAAGAATTCTCCAGGCAAATCTATTTTAGTGAAAATTTGATATTTTAAGTGACCTCATGAGCTTTCTCTGGGAAGACACAGCCATTAAAAGATGCAGTTACGGAGGGTTTACAGGGTTTAATTTTGAAGGAGAAGACATGAAACATAAAACAAGCCTCCCTTCCCTCCCTCCTTATAGCATCTATAGGCATTGCCATTCCGTGGGGAAAAAAGATGAGCTGGAGTTGATGCACAAGCCTTAAAAAGCAAAAATAGTTCTAGTGAACTTTCCAAGTGTTATCACTTAACTCTAATTAAAATCTCCCATAAACTTTATACCTGGACACATTCCCTGAGATAGTTGTAATGCTGTAGCCGGCCCCCCTTCTGCTGAGGGCCTTGATCCATCCCTCTCGGGGAGGGCTTCTCTAGCGCGGGACATCCTCAGGTGCAGTCAAGTTCCCGCTGCCTCTGGGGACTTGGCACTCGCTGTACTTGCTGAAGAACGTTTATGTCCACACACTTCCCACATAGGCTCCATGTGCTCTGGCAGTGCCAGAACCATACCGGCAGTCAGCACAGTGCCTGCATGGTAAAATAAACTGGCCCAGCAGTATTTGTGAGCAGCCTCACCCAGATTGTGAAGTGGGTACTGTACTTTCCGGAGGGGTGGAAACAAAAAACTTGAAAAATCATTGCTGCTTACCCTGAGGCCACACAATAAGCACTAGACAGTGCCATGCACTTCAACTTCATGATTTTCTACATATGTGTTAGGTCCAGATGATTAATTCTATATGTTTTTATGATTGTCACAGTTTTGAACCGATATTATCTAACACTCTTCAAAACAACCTTGTGAATAAAGGGAATAGTTATTTTTCCAATACAAACTCCGGGTCTTCCTCTGCACAGAGATAGAAGAATACAGAAGAATCCCAAGTCCCGGTTTCAGGCCTTTCTTCTTTCATCATTGGTTTGAAGACTTGGCTGTGAAACTAAATCTTATACACACACACACACACACACACACACTTGTCCAATCATCCTTAGGGACTATGATATGTTATGTCTGGGACCGTCACTGTTCAGATGATTCTTACATTCTGACATAGGAGGTTGGACAATTAAGTTCACAAACTCATCCAAGACAAAGTGCTACTTTGAATGTAAGTACTGAGTGTCCCTACATTCCCCTTCAAAGTCCTCCCCTAGGAAGCTACGCACTGACCCCTCGGCCAGTCTGCCCTCAAAGCACTTTTTCTAAGATGGGTTTGTGAACTTAATTGTCAGACCTCGTTTGATGACAGCTCTGATGATCATTCCAGAAGAATTGTTGCAAAATTGCTTTGAAGGCTGGCTCAGGTGCTGGCTTCAGTGCATAGTTCCCAGCTTCCCAAGGGAGCACTTGGAAGGTGGCTGTGGTGATACTTAGCAATGAGGTTTGTAGCTCTTGTTCTAGGACAAGTTCACAAACTTGTCTGACCTCATATCTGGAATACATTGTCCTGGATCAGAGCTTCGGAGCCTAGTTACACATTAGAATCTTGTGAAGAGTTTGAAAAATATGAGTATCTCCTGGCCCCAGGAAAAAAGTAAACAAATCAGTCGGTGAGGGTAGAGTCAGAGAGTGAGTGCTGTTTTTCAAGTGCCACAGTGATTCCAGGGGTCAGCCAGTGTTTAGGATCACCAGCTGAAAGGATCACTTCTTAAACCAGTACGTACAAGAAACCTCTGCAGGTGTGAATCAGGAAGTTTGGGGCAAGGCCAGAGATTCGGCACTGCTCCATTTCTAACTAGTTCCCCGATGCTGCGGGAAGACCACACCTCTGAGGACAATTCACAGAGAGGAGAAATGGCTGCCAGCCTGTTGCTCAGGTGGGTGAGTTATAAATTTCACCACAGAACAGGCCAAGCACAGTTAAGCTCTGGCTCTCCAGTGATGTTCCTGCCATTGAGTCACAGGCAGAGAGTCCATAATATTCCTATTGACGACGTTACACTTCCAGGTATGCAAGCCTTCTCTGCCCAGTGAGTTTGCCCTTCCTCTGTTAGCAAGTTTTTAATCATCTTCCCAGCTATGCTGGGGCAACACTTACTCTGGGGACCCTTCCAGTGACAACTCAGGAAGTAGCTGCTCTATTCCCAGGGCCCCTTGGACCCTGTACTTTCTCATGAGTAATTGGGAAACAAAAAGATTGTACCTAAATCATCTTTGTACCGCTAATATCCTTTCCATTGCCTACTAGATAATAATGGTCCAACGAATGTGTGTTGAATGAATGAGCACAGCTATTACCGCATGTGGCCAGTCTTCTGTCTTTCCCCCAAATCTCTGAGCTCTTTGAAAGCAAAGTCTGTGGGTGGCTGGGTGGTGGGCGGGTAACCGGAAAGATCACCTATATCTCTTTTCAACATTTTTTAATAAGAAATTTTGAACAGGCCGGGCACGGTGGCTCATGCCTGTAATCCCAGCACTCTGGGAAGCAGAGGTGGGGGGATTGCCTGAACTCACAAGTTCAAGACCAGCCTACTAAAGTGAGACTCTGTTTCTAAAAATGGCCAGATGTGGTACTGGGCACCTGTAGTCCCCGTTACTTAGGAGGCTGAAGCAAGAGGATGGCTTGGGTCTAAGAGTGTAAGGTTGATGTGAGCTATGATGCCATAGCACTCTACTGAGGGTGACAAAGTGAGACTCTATCTCAAAAACAAAACAAAAAAACAAAAAAAGAAACTTTGAACATAACAAAAAAATTAAGAGAATTTTTCAGTGAACAGCCATATACCTACAACCTAGTGTATTTTTTAAACATATATCCATCTTTCTGCCTGTCCTTCTATTCATCCATTAATCCATCTCCTTTTTGTAATGATTATGATCTGATTTTTAATAAAATATTACCATTTTATGAAATGTGGGCTTATTGTGTAAGAATTAGAAGGATGGCAGGTGAAATTAGGATTGAGGAAGATGGGAAAAGAGGAAGGAGGCATTGGGGGAGACATGATACGTGGTTTATTTATTGTGAACTCTCAGGAATATTTATTCCACCTCTTTTCAAATGTCTGGCACTGTGCTGGGACCATTACGTGGAATCAGTTGTGGAAGCTAGCCTCTCCGCTGAGAAACTTGGTCTCATTTGGTGTGATAAGATGCAGGGCGCATGCCTCTGGTACTGGCATCACAGACTCATGGCTCACCTCTGATTTCAGCCCGCTGGTAGAGGACAGTTCCATGAACTGAAGGCTCCAGCCCAGTTGCCAGCATCTCCTTCAGGGTACGTATGCTATGTGGCTTCCTCTGCTCTGCCCCGGGGCTTTCTGCCAAACTGTGGGAGCTAGAGCTTGTTTAGCTTATAATTGGCACTCAGAAGGCTTGGGGGGGGGGCAATCAATCAGTGACGGGTGGGATATGATGGGGAATTGCCCCAGCCTCCTACCTTGCACTCAGACAATTCCAGAAGGTGCTTACACACTTCTGAGTACACCTGGTGGAACTGAGTCTTATCACCTGCTCTCGTGACCTGGTAACAATCCTTTGTATCAGCTTTTCTTCCTCTCTGTCTTCATTCCCTCTGTCCTCTCACTCCTGTTCTGAAACCTTTTCCCAAACAAGCCACCTAAGTCCAGACCTTGTCACAGGTTCTACTTTTACCATTTAAGACAACAAAAAAACACACTCAGAAAATCATAAATCACATAACAACATAACACTATAAGGCAGTATGCTTGAGAGACAGATACATTGATATAAATAAATGGAAAATACAAAGATTTAAGGCACAGGACATCACTGAAAATTAGGGTCATGAGTGTCAAACATTTGAGAATGTGATTTCAATCCATTGTTAAATGGAATCCTTGGCATGAGAATCTGTGGGAGGCAATTTTTCTGGATTCTTATAAGCCTCTTTTTTTTTCTTTACTAAATTTCAGCCATGAACAGTGCTTAAGTATGCAGTGGAAACTTTCACCACCAAGTGCCCACCATGAAATAAGACTTGTTGACTGCTAATGCAATTTGAAACTCAGTGTGTCTCCATTTTTTCCCTATCTTTGCTTGGGGCATAACGTTTTTAGGGTTGCCCCTTATGCTTTAGGGATGATCGTATAGCTCCATTCCCTGGTAGGATATTATGATCTTATTCAATGCCAAAATAGTCCTGTGAACAAGTAGGTTGGGAAAGCCAGGGATGGTTTGTGATCGAACTTGTCATTCATGGAGAAGTGCAAATGCTGTGTGGTTGGCTTTTAAATCAAGACCATATGGCAAACAGTATTTGGAGACTCTTGGTTATTTTCCAGTTTGTTTAAATGCTCAGAAGTCAGATGAAAAGTGGGGATATTTTTGCCACAGTGAAATTCTGGCATTTGTATCCAGTTGTCTTGATTTCCACCAGGGATGACCAGCTCTGAAATGTGGTTCAGAAGGGAGTAGTGAGGAAGGACTCCTGCGAGAGGGTGGTCCCTCAGGGTCAGAGATTAGGCCAGAGAAAGAGCAGGGTGGGAAGTTTGGGTGGCAGCTTCCTCCACCGTGCCTGGTCTTGTTTGAAGCAGACAGCTTTAGTTGGCCGGACTGATTTCTCTCTCACTCTTCATCACCAGCTCAGAGCCTAAAAGGTGAGGAAGGAGAAGAGGGGAAGCAAGGAAGAGGAAATTCAGAGGAGAGGGAAAATGACCGCACATCATGGAAAGCATAAACGAGCTGCAAACTTTGGTGACAGGCACCCACGGGCAGCAGGAAGGAGATGAGCCAAATCTCCCCTCTGCTCCAAGTCACCACATCTGCACAACTGTCCACCTTTTGAAAACACTTTAAAAGCTCTAAACATTAACTATTTTGTTCTTTTCAAAGTTTATAACCTTTTTCCTTTTTGCTCAGCTGTGTTCTAATGACATTTTTTCCCCTCTGTTAAAGAGGATTGGTTTATGAGAACAGGATGTTTGTATTAAATATTAAATCGTCAAAGCTTCCTTCAGCTGAGGGCCCAGCTTGGCTTTAGTCTTGATTGAAATAGACAAACCTACATTCCTACAGAACTACACAGAGTACAAAGAGTTTGTCAAATCTTGATAGTGTGGCCCGGCATTGGGCCAAGAATAGAATAATTGGTTAATGTCTGCATAATTCTTTGAAGATACAAAGTACTGTGTAAGTTCTAAGCAGTAGTATTGAGAGTTGAGCCAGCCCTCCAGGGCCTGATTCTAGGGGTCATAGGTTATACTCCCCTCCAATTTTCTCGTGAGGAGCAAAGCCATTGACTCATGCTGGTGAACTGGACTCTTCATGGGGAGCCGTCTGGGATCCAAAAATTGGCCTTCAGCTCTGGGGTGCCTACTCTCACTGCTTCTTCTTGGAGGCTTAGTTATAAACTCATTTCTGGCTTTTGGATGCTATGCAGTGTCCTAGAAGGTACTCTTCGTTTCACACGTAAACTCTCTGAGTTTAGGAGGCAGAACTTTGATAAACTAAGCAAATACTATAGCCCTTAGCAGGATTTTCTAGCTATTCTGTAGCATATCAATGTGCACTCACAAAAATGAAGGTAATGTGGCGAAATAAGTACTGGACATGTCCAGCCCTCCTCTGGGAGAGTCGTAAAACAGGTAAGTATGCTAACGAAGAGTTGTCAGGGAAATGGAACCTATGCAAGGTAGTTTAATGCGATTTAATACAGGGGCCACGCTAGAAATACACTGGAAGGGCTGAAAATAGAGGAAGGTGAAGCAATCTAAAAACGAACCCCAGGCCTGGAGGGCAGAGCAGGAGGCAGTGTCAGGGGAGCTCAGAGGTTTCCTAGGGATGTTAGATCCTAGGAAGGCCCATCTCAACATGAGCTGGGGCCACTGAGGAGACACAACCTTCGTGCAAGGCAGAGAGATGAAGAGGAATACCCTGGTCACTTCCTGAGCTTCCCATCCATCCAGAAACCAAATGGCAAGGGGATCCAGGAAGTGTGGTCTGGGAGGAGCCAGCCCTACGGTGCGAAACAGCAGAGGTAGGCTGGGAGATGGATCCTAGGGCCACCAGGTAAGTGGACAGGCAGGTGCATGACAGGCATGGAGAAGCCACAGTCACAAGGGACATCAGAGTTGGGGACATCATTTGACAGAAAGCCTTTTAAAAGTTTTATTTAACTTCCATTGATCCTGTGTTGCCATCTTGCATGGAGTTTCAATAGGATTTCCAATTCCTACTCAAGCTCTGTCGACTTCCACGGAAGCAGCCTGTTGGTGTTATGCTGAGATTAACCAGAGATAAAGAATCAGAACTAAGTGGAGGCCGGGGCTTGTGGCTTTTGTTTCTCCTCCTTCTTCACCCACCTTGTGGAGGCAGAGGCAGGCATGGAGTTTGGGGGTTGGGTTAGTGTTGGCTACTGTGATGCTGGCAGAGGCAAGTCCCCTCTAGGGGCCAAGACAGGGGACATTGACAAATTGGGACTCTCCTCAGGGGACTTTGAGGTAGATGTTGTCAATAAAACTTTTTTTTTTTTGAGACAGAGTTTTACTATGTTACCCTTGGTAGAGTGCTGTAGCATCACAGCTCACAGCAACCTCCAACTCTTGGGCTTAAGTGATTCTCTTGCCTCAGCCTCCCAAGCATCTGGGTCTACAGGCACCCACCATAATGCCCAGCTATTTTTTTGTTGCAATTTTCATTGTTGTTTTAGCTGGCTCAGGCTGGGTTTGAACCTGCCAGCCTCGGTGGACATGGTCAACGCCCTACCCACTGAGCTACAGGCGCTGCGTCCAATAGAACTTTTATTTCTGCAAACAGGTATGACTGTCACATGGAAAGTTTACAGCTGAGAGTTGGGACTATTGGTCTCAAGTGTCAGACCCTCCACCCATCACCTCAGCTGCCCTCCTTCTCTGTGCTCTGGGTGTCCTGCCTTGATGCCTGGTAGCCACATCTATCATAAGGGACACACACTTGTAAGTGTACACGCCTCAGAAGTGTTATCTGCATCTCTGTGAATCATTGTAGTGTGTACACATAGGCACTCGTCTGTGTGCATGTATTTCTGCTCCCGCACTAGAAGTGGGGAAAGCATTAGAAGGCAGTGTTGGTATTTCAGGGAGCATTCATCCCAAACACTCCGCAACATATATCCCTCAGCAATGGGACCTGTGGGGTCCGCTGCCCTGAGCCTGACTGAGAACTGGGCACAGACAGAGGATTTGGTGTAGAGTGCCAAGCTTGCTTCAGAACCAAAGGAGAGACCTTTCAGAAAGAAGGTGTCAGGGCATGAAGCCATTAAAAGTTTGATCCCAAATCTGGAAGGCATGCTTAGGTAAGGCATTTCTACTAGAGGACCGTGGTATCCAGTTCCCTGGCTGCTGCCCTCCAAGCTTGGCCAGTGGCGAGGGAGCATTACCCTGTGTCTGCCACCAAATTCCAAAAGTAGTTGCTTTTCATTTCTTGGCTCTCTCCTTGCCACAAAAGCAGAACATTCAATAAGGCCATTTTCTCTTAGTGCTAAATATTTCACTGACTTTGACAAGGGATGGGGGTAATTTAGGCCTTGACAATGAAATTGTTGGTAATCTAGGAGTAGGGCAAGGCTTTGTTCTTTTCCGAATACAACTTTTCTTATTTTTCTTCTTTCAGTCTGGATAAATTTCCACTCCTGAATCAGCTCTTATATTTGAGAGTTTGTCTGGCTGCCTGAGAAGCCGATGATCTTTGTAGTCTAAATCTGCAACCTCTTCAGCAACCACAGTTTCCTTCATTCCTGGCTTTGCCCAGCTTTTTCTGCACCTCCTCAAGTCAACATGGGCCAGAAGGCTTTCTCCGTAATCAATAGGAACACCCTGTACATTACCTAAAGATTAATTTTTACTCCAACTTGTTAATATGTTGTTTGGGATACAGGATACTGCATTCTCATTTAAAAGCAAATTGTGTTTGTAATTTCTCCTTTATAATAATATTTTTTTTCCAATTTTAATATCAGATGTATCCAGATTAAGCAGAATGATTTTGAAATATTTCTTCCTTTTCTATTGTCTATAAAATTTGGCATGATCTGTTTTTGAAATTATCTTTTATTTTTATTTATAAATATTAGGTGTTTATTTTTTGAGTCTTTGGGGAAAAAAATAATAAGAAGTTAATTGATGACTCTATACCGAACCTCAGAGTCAAAGCATTCTATAATAGTCATACTCTTATTTGACAATGTGAATGTTACTGTCTTTGTACTACTATTATTATTATAGCTTAATACTTCATTGCAGCAATCGTCTGATTTTTTTTCCAAATGTATTTATCTTCATTTATTCTTTACGGGGTTTTTGTTTCTAGTCCTTATCTTAAACATTGTTATTATTGTTAAATTTTAACCTTTTTAATTCTGTGAAGGCAAAAAGTGGAAACCGAATAATCACATGTATATGTAAAAATTTAAAAAATAATAAAAAAAATAAGAATACCCACCGCTTTTGGATATAGTATCAGTTTATGCTAAACTTTAGTCAAATCCAGGAGGACCTTTGCATACAATGTTGATTGGATTACTGCAAACGGACCAAGTGGCTGATCTCTAAAATTCTCCTAAATTCCAGATTTAGAATTCAACTCAATATTATGATATCAAATATATTCAAAACTGAGAGAGAAAAAGAAGGAAAATCAGTCACATGTTTTAATGCAATCGAACAAATTACCTGCGTGTTTCCGCTAATGCGGTACGACCCCACTGACAGCTCTCTGGAGGGGATGTGGGGACCTCCCGCGACTCTGGTGTGGAGCTGTGTGTCTTCTGCATGCTGCTTTGCTCTTCTTGGCTGTGGCCAGGATGGAAAGTGGGAGTAGGAAAAACCACCAGAAAGGCCGTGCTTGCGATATTGCCATCCTGACTGGAAACAGGAAATACCAGGAATCTTATAATAAATGTGGAGACTTCCAGCCTCATTTTGCAGTCTCAGAATTTTGAATAGAGGTTAGACTAGGCTGCAAATCTGGGGCGTACGTTTCAACAAAACTTCCGGTCTCAGGGTGACCCACCCTATGTCAGAGGAGTTGCCTGTGAAATTCAGTCTCAGTTATCTAAATTCTGAGATGACCAAATCCCAATGCCCTTCAACTTTGTGAGCACACCATGAATAGAAGGTGGGCTTTGGCTATACTGGACAATGGGAAGGAGATAATATCACCTTGAAAATTCTCCAAGCCACATTTTTCTGTGGCTTAGATAAAATCCTACTGGAAAACAAAGGGGAAGACTCTGGACAACTACTACTCACAGTGGCGGCATTAACATTACCTGGGGGCCTGGCAGAAATGCAGAATCTCGGGCCCAAACCTATACTCCCTGCATCAGAATCTGTGTTTTCTTTCATAAACTTTTCCAGGGAAGTTTGTACAAAGTGGAGCATCGAAAGCACTGGCCTGGGCGACTCATGATGGTTCTTTGTAAGTTCAGTGATTTCTACTTGGTGTGTGAGTAATGAATATTTTCTGGAAATAGTTATATAGTTAGATAATACTATCTATATAGCAGAGGCAGTATAGTTTCTGTGTAATCTGAAGGGTCCCATAATGCTCTCCTCTGATTCATTCTGCAAAATTTCCTTCCATTGGAGGTGTTTGAATGTGCATGCATGTGTATTTCTCTTACTACTGTGTAACAAATTATTAGAAATCTAGCAGCTGAAAATAGCACACATTTATTATCTAACAATTTCTATGGATCTCAAGTCTGGATGTAGGTAACTGGGTCCTCTGCACAGTGTCTCAATAGGCTGAAAGAAAGGTGTCAGTTGGGACTTCAGTTTCATCTAAAACTCAGGGTTCTCTTTCAAGCTCATCAACTATTGACAAAATTCATTTCCTGGGGCTTTTGACTTATAGCTCTGTTTTCTCGCTAGCTGTTGGCTGAGGACTGTTCTCAGCTCCCAGATGCTGCTCTTAGTTTATGCAACTTGGCCCCCCTCCTCTCCCAACATGGGTCTTTGCTTCTGCTAGGCCCATTGGAAAGCCAATACTGTCTCACCTGATTAAGCCAGGCTCACCCAGGATACTGTCTCTTTGGATTGGCTCAAAGTCAGTTGACAGGGACCTCAATTCTATCTGCAAATTCTCTTTCATTATATTATTTCATAATATAATTATGAGAGTGATATCCCATTATATTCTCAGCTTTTTCCTGCACTCAAGGTTAAGGATTATACAGAGTATCTACGCCAGGGAATATGGGGCCATGATAGAAGTCATCGTGCCGTTATAAATACACATATGCAGACAGACAGACAGACACACACACAATGCATACAATTTATATGTAAGTGAATTATACACAAATAAAAGCTTTATGGAATAAAGTAACATGTACCAAACTGTATGGCTTCATTTCACACCTTTATTATTTTTACATAATTTTGAAAATATTATACCATTACTGACATACAAGGTAGCCATAAATTTCATGATTGCACACAAGCTTTATGGCCACTCTGTATATTTTCTTTAAATTTATTACCTTTTGAAGTTAAACATGTGTTCAGAAGGAAACTTTAAATGCCAGTAACATAATTGAAAGCCATTATCGGATTTTATGAAATAGAAGGTAACACGACATACAAATTTAGGAGAAAGAAGACAATATCAAGTTAAATCTATCAACTATCGCCTGAACTTGATGTCTGAGTCTGATGTTTGCTTTTCTTTGATACGAAGGGAGTATATCCAGTGTTTAAAGAGGGATTAAGATGTCCTAACTTCAAATCAAATCTTTCTCTCTGATATAATCAGGAGGTGAAAGGAGTGTGAAAAAAATCACGTTCTCACTACATGTGTCAATGTACTTGATGCTGGATAATTACCCCCTAATTAAGGTGAGCCCCACACTTTAGTATATGTTGGGTTATTGAGGGTCTTTATGAAAAATAATTTCTTTTGCCCTGAGTGCAATAACACATATGCCTGGTATGTGACTTTATTTCACTAGGTCTTTGTTTCCTCTTATATACAATATTCATACCAGCATGTCAACTATTCTTATTTCACTAGAAATAATTTATGAACACTCTTCTAGCTATAAGATCTATGATTATATCCAATTAGTGACATTAGATTAATTGCATGGGATTTTTTTTTTTTTAACTAGATTGACCAGCCTGGCCTCCTAGCAAGCAATAGCTCTTACTGAAGAATTAGGATGTCAGAAGATGTAAAGCAGATGGTAAATACTATGCTCATCTCACATATGAACTGTCACTCAAGGAAGATGAGCCTACATGGGGCCATGTGGGGCCTGTGGAGAGTCATGGAGGCAACACAGGATGATAACGGACTTCTGGTGGTGGCTGTGGATTGGCCATGGACTGGGAAGAGATGACTGTCAAAAGGTTTAGGAGACATCAGGGCAAACCGTTTACCTCCCCTTTGCATAAAGCAGAGCCTGATGTTCAGAGCCTGCTGGTGGTTCCCTTCCATCTGCCCCTTTTGGTCCATTGACACTGTTGTTTGCCCTGCTCTGATTCCTGCATCTCCTCTGTCTTCCAACTAGGTTCGGAGGAGGCACAGGACAAGGTGGGAGGGCTAGAGGATGCTGGTGATGGGCTCTATTCCCCAGCTTCCTCCCTGCTCCCTAATCACAGGTTGGCTGGTCCTGATGAGGAAGGCCACAGCTCTTCCCTTTCTGGTTTAGGGATTAAAAGATGCTCCAGTCTTGCCAGTCCATGTTGGTTTTCCAAACCCTTCCCACCGACAGAAAATAATCCCTTCCTGAAACTCTTCTCAGTTTGTGTGTGCCGTCCTTTCCTCACCAGGATCCCCTGTACCCGCTGCCAGCAGATTCAAGGAATATATGCTTTGGAGTATTCCCAAGGCTGTAAGTGAAAGAGACGCTGTTCTGCCAAGGGCTCACTTTTCTCACCAGGGCTTGTGAAGTGAGATGCTGGTGACACTCTTTTTAGGAACTGCCATATCCAGTTGCTTGATCTGAGTTCTTCCTATATACTGCAGACCCAAGCTGTAAATAAAAAGATACTCAGAAATAAGAATGTATTATTGTTCTTTTATTTTAGGAAAACTATCTTCTAAAAGGGTAAGTAACAGGTTTACCCTGCTGAAGAACAGTTCAATCTGATTTCTACTTTTAATTGCAAACAACAGAAGTGCTTTAGAATTGGGGAAATAGTACAGTGACGCTTCTCATTATTATGCAGACTTTTTTCTTTTTTTTTTTTTTTTTGAGACAGAGTCTCACTATGTCTCCCTTGGTAGAGTGCTATTGTGTCACAGCTCACAGCAACCTCAAACTCTTGGGCTTAAGTGGCTCTCCTGCTTTATCCTTCCAAGTAGCTGAGACTACATGTGCCCACCACAATGCCCAACTACTTTTTGTTGTAGTTGTCACTGTTGTTTGGCAGGCCTGGGTTGGGTTCGAACCAATCAGCCTTGGCGTGTGTGGGCAGCGCCCTAGCTGCTGAGCTAGAGGCACCAAGCTCCTGGGGGAGCTTTTAAAAATCCCTATGGCTGGGCTACATCACAGACCAATTAAGTCAGAATTTTGGGATGTAGAATCAGGTATTGGATTTCTTTTCAAACTCCCCAGGCAGTGCCAACAGGCATCTGGGTTTTAGAACCAAGGAGGTAGGTGATGGCCCCCACTGAATCTCAGCTGACGCCGTGAGGCCAGGTCTACCCACGGCTCCACTTATCCCATGCTTTCATCATTCACCCTGCACGCCAGGTAGCAGCATCTCAGGCCACGTATTTCTGCCCAAATCTCAGCATCTGCTCTGTTAAAACAGCTGTTTCAATTGGGGATATGTTTGTTTTTCAGCAATGCTATTCCATTTAATGGAGAATTTTTTTCTCATTCCCTTAATATTCCTTCCCATTAAGGCACAACCTACAAACAGCAGATGAATTACACTTACGCAGCCACTATAAAGGACAAGATGTTTTATCTCAATGGAGCATTTTCTACGATTCCATTATTTTACTCTGGCATGACATCCCTAATGTTTTAAGTAAGGCACAGCTTTCCTTTCCTCCCCCCTCTCCCGCCTTTGTTAAAATTACGCTGGAATTTCAGCTGGAAATTTGCTCTAAAAGATCTTCAAGAAACAGTCCATATAAAGAACACTGCGGTATTTATTTTTTATGAGCAGCTGAAGGCTGATCAAAATGTTCCTCCCAAGCCACCAAATGCGTAACCCCAGCATTTTTCAGGATGATTTCTTGGCACGCTGAGCACAGGTCAAGATATGAAACGGCATTTTATTTTAATTATTATTCTTGAGCCTCCTGAATCTTCAGGCAGCGATCCTTAAAGACGCCCATTCATGGTTAGCAGATAATGTGGTCTTTTTTTCACCTTGCAGTGACCTAGTACAGAGAAAATACAGTGAATAAACTTTTTACCAAAGAAGTGCTGTTAACTTGTCCTTGGATGGCAGCTGCCTGTGTGTGAACTTCTAGAATATTTCCCAGACTGTCTTTTCAACAAGCAGAGCTTGCTGAGTCTGCCAAACCTACTTCCTCACCTTTGTCTACTCTGTTCTTTGGCAACTCCTCATAACAAGTCTACCCCATTCAAGATGTTTCCCCTGCTCTAATCCATCTCATTACAGTCTTTCCAATTTCACTTTTACCTATTCAAAGGAACTCCCCAAAAGGATGTATGTAGTCAGAGTCATGATTGATTTTCTGTTAACACTGGAAAGAAGATTTATGTATATACCCATAGAAACATACAGCATTTTTAGAGCCCAGTTAGTACAAAAGAATTAAAGTCATGTATTCTACTCCATAAATTTGGTTCTGTTTAGTGATAAAAGACCATATTATTAAAGACCACGATTAAATAGTTGTAAATACTGGTGCACGTGTTTGGTGCTGATCTTGAGTCTTTCCAATACATCAACAATCTTTGCAAGGGTCACTGGAGGCAAAATAAAGCCACCAGCCAAGATGTTTCAGGTGAGAAGTGAGGGGCAGATGAAAAGACCTGCCAGCATATTAACAGCCCTGCATGGCGGCTAGAGGCATGGGGATTCCAGAATCTGGTAGACCTGGGTTCAAATCCTGACTGTCACTAATCCTAGCTGTGAATCCCTAGGTCAGATATTCAGCCTCTGTAACTATTTGCATCCCTTAAAATGCAAATAATAGCAATAGTGCCCTTCAGGAAGCTGTTAGGAGGATAAAAGTGCTTAGAAAGTGATGAATGCATGTTAACTATTCTAACTGCATTTTAAAGAGTCAAATGCAACCCAAAGAAACCCAGGAGCAAGAGGAACAGGCAATGTATTATTTAAGTCTATCTTGCAGGTAAGAAATGCAAGGCTCATGGAGATTAGACTTAGCTTTTAAAAACATAAAAATGACTGCACTGTTCCCTGTTTGATTCTTCAGTGACTCCCATCATCAGGAAATTACAAAGACGCCTCAAGTCCAAACTCCTTACCACGGCACAATCAATCCCTTGGTGATATTTCCTCAAACCCAAAGTCAATTCCACCACAAAACCTTTGCACAGCACCACAAGTAGCGTTGCTCTTGCACCCTCCGGGCTGTCATTCTATCTGTGCACACATCTAACAAAGCACCGTGGCCTTTCTCTGAGGGTGTCAGTGTATGTGTCTGACTCCCCGTTCTACAGGAACAATGTCTTACTCATCTTTGTAGACGCAGCATGTAACCTGGTGGGACTCCATAACATGGAGATTCCTGGGGGATTCCATAAAATGCTGGTGGATGGATGGATGGATTATTCAGAACTATGCAACAAGTAAATGGTAGAGCTAATGCAGACCCCACATCTTCCAGCTTCTTACTGGGCTATCATTCCCTTGGTCCCCCCACTGCCTTTGCCAATGTGTGGGTGACAACTCAGAAAAGGAATCAAGGTTTGGATTCAGAATGGACTCGCCAAATAACCTGAGGCTATGTAAATCATCAAACAAAACCAACAAAACTGTGTGTATCAATGTATATATCTACAAAAGAGGCTGATAACTCAAAACTGAACTTCAGAATACATGAGAGGTGAAGGAAGAACAAGAGAGAAACCTATTAGATAATACGGACAAGTTCCTTCTCGACAACTGTCTTAATCTAAAACTGTCACAATAGTAAATATAATTAGATAATGATAATAATGCCATATACCACAGTTTATTACCATCCTTTCTTCTGAGGCTTTCAATTGGAACTGAAAACACAATTACTAATTAAATTAGACAACAGGAGGTATCATTTTCCAAATGGAACCTCGTGATATAAATGACTTACTGCAGCTTCTCAAATTCCTCACTGTCACCCAAAGAAGAGGTTATTAGTTGGCTAGAATTAAGTCGGAAAAACCGATCCACATAACACATTTGTTCTTTTATTCAAAGCGTAATTAATTTGTGTATTTTCTAAATAGTTACTGTGGCCACTATAAGGCCACAAAGATGATGAAGCTCAGTTCCTCCCCTCAAGGAGCTTAATGGACCCAGGTGGGTGAAGAAGGGCACAGATGGCACAAAACCTTGTCAACATGACTTGAAAAAATGAACAAGTCTCAGGGGAGGAGACAAGAAACAGGACCTTGCATTTCTTATCTTGGAGGAGTCTGGGTAAAACATGGAAACAGAATTTTTTTTTCTTTTTTTTTTGAGACAGAGCCTCAAGCTGTCCCCCTGGGTAGAGTGCTGTGGCATCATAGCTCACAGCAACCTCCAACTCCTAGGCTCAAGCAAGTCTCCTGCCTCCGCCTCCCAAGTAGCTGGGACCACAGGCGCCCGCCACAACGCCTGGCTATTTTTTTTGGTTGCAGCCGTCATTGTTGTTTGGCGGGCCTGGGCTGGATTCAAATCCACCATCTTAGGTGTATGTGGCTAGTGCCTTAGCCACTTGAGCCACAGGCCCTGAGCCAGAAACAGAATTTTAAAGTGGAGGCAGGAGGCCGTCCTCCTCTAAGGGGCTTGAGAACATTCTGTTTGCTTTTTCCTTTTCTTTTTAAAAATTCAGTTGTGTAATGGAACGGACCAAGTTCTTCACTTGACTTTTAATTGAAGCCTTTTCCAAACTGTGCTTTTAAAGGGATTTAAGGGGGGCGGGGAACAATAATAAGGTTCTGCAGTCCAGTGGTAATTTAGGACAATTAAATAAAAATTAAAAATAAATTAAAAATTAGAGTTAAAAAATACTACTTTTTTTGGCTAAAAGACATCTCAGACCCTATAATATGCTAAGGTGAATTCAGAATCGCCTAGAAGTGGGTATAATGTGCAGCTTTGATCAAAGTAATTTAATGTTTTGTTTTTAGGAACATGTTGCTGGCTGTGTTCTGAAAAACATAGAAAACATTAGCCCAGGCCAGGCAGGGTGGCTCACACCTACAATTCTAGCACTTTGAAAGGCCAAGGTGAGAGGATCGCTTGAGCTCAGAAGTTCCCAGACCAGCCTAAGCTAGAGCAAGACGTTGAGATGCCGTCTCTACTAAAAATAGAAAGTTTGGCTGGGTGTGGTGGCCAGTGCGCATAGTCCCAGCTACTCAGGAGGCTGACGCAGGAGGATTGCTTGAGCCTAGGGGTTTTTTGAGGTTGCCAGTGAGCTACAATGACACCACTGCATGCTAGCTTGGATGACAGAAGAGAGCCCCTATCTCAACAGTAAACAAAACAACAGAAAAGAAAATATTACTCCAGTGAAAAAATATATATAAATCACTCCCTCTTCTTATTTTAAGGATTTTTTCACAATTTAAAGGAAACAAAGAGGTGCCTACATTGGAGCAAGAAAGGAGATGTTAAACCAGTGCCTATAGCAGTTGAGTGACTTGCAAGTCATAGAAACACAACTTTGGGCCCTGCTCACCATGGGACCTGGCCTTAAAAATTGCTTAACGCTTCCCAGCTTCAGTTTCCATGTTAGTCAAATGGGAATAAAGGCATCACCTGCCTCTTAGCGTGGCGGTCAGGGGTCTTCATTGAGAAAGGCAAGTCAAATCATCCAACAAAGTACTTAGTCCAGAGAGCACGTTCCATGTTGGGGAATCCCTGCACGAGACACTGACAGTGACAGAGAGAAGCCATTAGGGTTGTTCCATTGAAACTGTGTCTTCTTAGGATGAAACAAAAATATACTCAGCTTGAACAACTAAAGGACTCAGTTTCAGCCATGTGGCCTGAAGAAACACACCAAAAAGGAAGAGAAGTCTGAAGAAAACGCATCTCGAGCCACATTTTCAAAGACATTAGTTTAATACGAAATTATAAAAACAGTGCCCTCGGCTGTTTCTACTTCCTATGAAATCTGAGATTCAGATATCATGACGTATCAGGAGAACAAAGGAAATGTACAGAACAGCAGGATAAATACTTTTGTCTTCTTACCTCATTTCTTTGAATTAGTGTTTGCAGGACTGTGGTAGAAGGAAATACAATATCCATGTTCAATTTACGGCAGATTTCAGGATCTAGGATATTTCTGGGCAAATATAGAGAGATAGTAGCAAAGCCACTGACTGTCGGTGTAAAGACAGATCAAGACCTTGAAAACGGACGCTTCGCCTAGCCAAGTAAATCAGTTTTTAACCACTCCCCTCTAAAAAATCTGCTTAATACAGACCTAAAACTAAAGCAAATCTACCCCTTAGAGTTTCACAGTTTAAAAAAAATAAATAAATGCATGTAAGTTGCCTGGAGATCTAAAGCAACCAGTTAGAAAGAAAAGGAATGAGCTATATGACTTCAAAAATTAAATTTTGTTAGGATAAGATGCCCAAAGACTGCTGCTAACAGAAGTTTGTGTGTAATATTCCTAGATTCCAGTGAGTCAGATTGTATGTTGGAGATACCTTTGTTGTGTAAAGACTTTCAACAGCAAATATCTAATAAGTATTTGCAACATGGAGGAACCGAATGAATAAGTGAATGAATGAAGGGACTCAGTCAGAGTATCTTAGGACTGGAAAGGTTCTAAGATTCTTACCAATCTAGATTTTAGTTTGTATACTATTACTGGATGCGCGCCACCACACCAGATAAATCCCTCTCCGTTGTAATGCACCTTTGTGTGTAACAATAAATCTCTTTCAAAGGTTTCCATTTTTTTGTTTGTTCTTTTTGCTTTTTTGAGACAGAATCTCACTCTGTTGCCCTAGGGTTGACTGTCGTGGCATCATCCTAGCTCTTGGGCTTGACAATCCTCTTGCCTCAGTCTCCTGAATACCTGGAACTACAGGTATCTGCCACAACACCCAGCTAGTTGTTTTCTATTCTTGGTAGAGACGAGGTCTCACTCTTGCTCAGGCTGGTCTTGAACTCCTGAGTGCAAGCAATCTACCCACCTTAGCCTCCCAGAGTGCTAGGATTACCGCAGTGTGAGCCACCTACTCTTTTTCTGTTATCAATAAGAATGCAAGAATTCCCAGAGATAACTTCAGGGCTTTAGCAGACAATACTCTGCTGTCTAATTGTCACAAATATTCCTGTGTTCACCGTATATCTTAGCTAAGTACTCATGACAAACTGCAATTCCCTTACTCATCTCATCATTGGCTGTGGCGTTCTCTGACCTCTAAGGTGTAACAACTTCACGAAGGTAAGATCATGCCTTTTCCTAGTACTTGCATGCACACACACACCAGAGGTGTGTATTAAATATTTGTTGGATATATGAATGAAATCAGAGCTGTGGAAGTAGGTGCTTTGCCTTCCCCAGTTCATTTCAAACATGTCATGTGGCTGTCACTGTGATTAAGACTCGGCTGGTTGGGATTTTGGTCCCTGCTCCACCACACTCGACCATAATAACTGTACCTCCTTGAGCAAAATTTCTCACTTCTCAGGTTTCTTTACTTGTAAACTGGAGACTTTAACTAACTATAATCTCAAAGGAATCTTGCATCATTTCTATGATTACTCAGAAAAATATAACCCCAAATACCTGAGTTGTCACAGTTAAGAAAGTTCTCAGTGATTGGAACAAATAAACAAATGTATTCTAAGTTTTTTTTTTTTTAATCAAGTTAGTCATGAGACAGGACACTTAGGAGATTCAAGGGGGGGTGGGAGGAAACCCTGGTCTGCTAAACCAGGAAGTCTGGAAGGCCCATAAAGATGTGGGTATGAAGTAACCTAGGTAACCAATGGCCAATAGAAAGAGACAATAATCAATGATTAATAGAAAAGAGCAATAAGAAATGCCCAGAGGGGCTCGGCGCCTGTGGCTCAAGTGGCTAAGGCGCCAGCCACATACACCTAAGGTGGCAGGTTCGAATTCAGCCCGGGCCCGCCAAACAACAATGATGGCTGCAACCAAAAAATAGCTGGGTGTTGTGGCGGGCGCCTGTGGTCCCAGCTACTTGGGAGGCTGAGGCAGAAGACTCGCTTGAGCCCAGGAGTTGGAGGTTGCTGTGAGCTGTGATGCCACAGCACTCTACCTAAGGGGACAGCTTGAAGCTCTGTCTCAAAAAAAAAAAAGAGAGAGGCCCAGAGAGGCCAATGAGAGTTGCAACCACTTTCCAAAGGAGAAAGCCTTTAATACGCTCTGCACAGCCTTCTCCCCTTCTCTCTACCGTGAGAGGGACCCACTTCCAAGTCTCTTTGAAAGTGCCCTCAACTTTCCCTTTGCTCTTCCTAAATAAAATTTCTCTTTGTTGCACTGAAACTTGTGCGGGTTACTTTTGCTCTCTAATCACCCTGCCCCTGCTGCTCCAGTTTTATTTTCCATTCCCATTCCTTTTTGTTTTCAATTACCACTGTGCCTCAGTTGAACTTTCTAGCTCCGCCAAGTAATCAAACCAGGTTAACTGAGTTCAGGGAACCGGGACCCCCACCCCCAACAAGTCATGGTTTTGTCAAGTAAATCATTTCTCTACCAAATCATTAGCTCCTTTTCTGCAGTTAGCCCTTAGAAAGAGTGGGAACGGCCAGTGTCCATTCACTAAAACAGGAGCAAGCGCTTTCTTTCCTACCCGTAGAAATTGGTAAGATTTCTAATTAAGTAAATGGCATTCTTGGAGATTTTGATTTTTTTTTCCTGCCATCAAGGGGTTAATGGCTGTACTCTTCTTTTGTTTTACAAAGGGGCAAGGAAACACATTTAGCTGATACAGTCCATTATTAAAATTGCATTTCAGCAGTGGCGTATAACTCCAGCCACCTGACGCTGGGCTTCCTTTGCTACAACCCAAAGCTATTACATTAAGAGCATAAGCAAAACAATAGGCTGACAGCAATGCAACTCCCCTGGTAGAAGGAAACCATCAATCCTGTCGGTGAAGTATTTAGCTACAAAAGGAGAAAAGACATTCTTTGATTGAAGGATAAGAGGAAGGAATACGCAGGCACTTTTCAATCAGAGCTGGATTGTGTATACTTGAAGAACTATCAGCTTCAACAGCCAGACAGTAAGTTTGCTTCTGGAAACAGAAGCCGGTAAGTACACCTGGTGAGGACTCAGAAATAAGTCCAGAGGCAAATGAGGTCATTCTCATCTGCTCCACTGTCAACGTCAATGTCCACACCCACTTGCTCTACTGTAGTTTTTACAGAAATGAAACAATGAGCTTCTTTAGGGCACCAGGAGGCACAAGACTAACCTCTTTAGCATTAACAGTGTTAAGTAATATTAATAAGCTCTAAGTCTTTATGGAGAAGTCAATGAAATTAGCAGTGGGGTTTAGAAGCCAGAAACATGGTACTAGGTTATTTAAAAAAAACAAAAACAAAAAACCCCCTGACCATTCTTTTCAGCTAAACTCTGGCTCCGGTTCTCTGGGCTAGAATAGTAGTGTTAATAGATTCTGCCTCGACTAAAAAGGGAGCCAGTGGCAGAAAATCTATTCCTCAGGCAAGGTTGCTGGGCAACGAGCAAGCTTTTGGCATGTGGCTGATGTCTCCAGGCAGCCCGGACTACACAAAGTAAGCTCTTCCATCACTTACAACTAACTTGATTTTGATGGATTAAAATTGAATCAAAATGTACTGCAACTCACTCACTTCCAAATTCAGAAATCAGGAAGAGACAGAAAATACCTGTGCACCCAACTGAACACTAACTCATCAGCAATACCAGGACTCACTAACGTTCATTCTACTGGGTGATAAATCTCTTAAGATTCTAGTATAAAAAGTGACTTTGTTTTAAGACCTGAAAAAAGCAATGGGGATTAAAAAACAGTATTTAAGAACGTTTTGGGAAAATATTAGTGTTATATAGATGGAGCCTTAATGTTCTAATGAGTTCTAGATTCAAATGCATCTTATTTACTATTTGGCCAAAATTCTTAAGCAACATCTGAGGACATTAGTCATTAATCAACAAGTTCTTTCTAAGGACTCTGAGATGCCCCCATACCATCCTTATGTGGTAGGGCTACAGAAAAAGGTTAAGTATCTGGGCCAGGCCTCATTTTGAATACATTTCGTATCAGAACATAAAGTCAAATGGCTTCTTCTCATCAGCTGTAGTAGTCCCCCATTACCCATGGGGCATATATTCCAAGACCCCCAGCAGACACCTGAGACCATAGATAGTACCAAATCCTATAAAAAGTAAACTCTTTGTAAGTTGACCAGCCAAGAAACCGTAACAAACTGGTCAACCTAAGAAAGCGACAGGCTTGGCACCTGTGGCTCAAGTGGCTAAGGCGCCAGCCACATACACCTAAGGTGGCAGGTTTGAGTCCAGTCTAGGCCTGCCAAACAACAATGACAGCTGCAACCAGAAAAGTAGCCGGGCATTGTGGCAGGCGCCTGTGGTCCCAGCTGCTTGGGAGGCTGAGGCAGGAGACTCGCTTAAGCCCAGAAGTTGGAGGTTGCTGTGAGCTGTGATGCCACAGCACTCTACCCAGGGGGACAGTTTGAGGCTCTGTCTCAAAAAAAATAGAAAAAGAAAGTGATAAACAGAAGGAACTAGGTCTATCATTCTAATACGTACATGTGATACATGTCCAATCTATGAAAATTAAGTCAACTTAAGGCGGTGGCCAATATGGGGAGGTGGTCAACTATGGAGGTTCTACTCTATGTTTTTGCCATTTGATAATGACAATGGCTCCTAAGTGACTAACAGGTGGGTGGCATATTCAGCCTGGAGATGCTAGACAAAAGGATGTTTCACGCTCTGGGCAGAACGGAGCAGGAGGGTGTGAGATTTCATCACCATACTCAGAACAGTGTGCATTTTGAAACTTACGAAACTTTATTTCTGGAATTTTCCATTTAATATTTTCAGACTGTGGTTGATCTCGGGTAACTGAAACCGTGGTAAGCGAAACTGTGACTGAAGGGGGACTACTGTAAGTTCTTCCTCAAAAGGTTACTTTGGCATTTAACTGTGTTCTTTTATGAAAGCTGCCTCCTCCAAGAGCTCACTGGACTCTGAAATGGTCAGGGTTGACAGATGAAATGCTGGGCCCTTCTCCTGGGGTTCCAGAATGAAGCAGGCCTGCCTGCCGGGGCTCTGAATGCCATAAATACACTCACACCTGATCTCTAACTTTTCTTTCTCTTTGAGAAAAACATCCTTCACAGCATTCATAATGAATCATCACCTCCAGCGAGAGCCTGTCCAGAAAACTGCACACATTTGCACTGACAGTGCACTTCCCCTTTGCATGCATCCCTGAACCTGTGATCATTAGCAGATACCGGGCCAAAGAGGGGAGACTGAGGACAACTGCAACCAGACTGAGGAGATAATTGTGCCCACAGGTGAAGCCGAGTTGTACCTACTGGCTCCCTCCGATGTGGAGACTGCATAGAGCCTAGAGAAGCACTTTCGTGTTCCAGCCCTGGCGAGTCCCATTTGTGGCCTCGCCAGCTCCTCCTCCATTATGGATCCATTATGCCCTTAGTCAGTTTCCGTGTTTCCTGCAACACATTAAAATGCACTGCAGGAGCTAAAAGCAGCCTCCTCTGAAACCATTATGATGATAAAATGCAACTTGATGGAAACTGATATATTATTATTGCTCCCTAACAAGACATATGCCCTCAGGAAACAAACAGTTGTTAGTTTTAATATGAAAAAGAGGCTTAGTGGGTATTCCCAGGGGCTAGTAAGATCAGGTGCAGGGCAGGGCTGGTCTCAAGTGTAACACTCGCCACCCTCCAAGGTCTAGTCCAAACGCCACCCAGAAAGCTTGTGGTGAACACCGCCCCCTTTCCTGAACTAATCTCTTCTTGTTACCTGTAGCTTGGTCTCTGTGCTGAACTTTTTTACTTTACAGTAATTCTTTGCATATAACTGTCCTCTCTTCTACCAAGTTCTTGCTCCTGGGTGTAGGCTCAGGGTCTGATTCAGAGTAGATGCTCAATGTTAGAGGATTTTGTTCTTCACGAGAGGAAGACAAAATGGCCTGTAAACATAACCCCTAAAAAAATAAATTTTTTTCAGTTCCTGGGCTATCTGGTCAAATCGTTAGCTCCAAGACATGGAAAGAGGAGTCTTTGGTATGAAAGTTAAGTCGGCCAAATAGCTTTCCTCTTCCTGTGGGAGTGCCTTTTGCTCCCTGTAAATAATCTAGCCAGCGGTGATTTTGCAGAGGAATTATTCAGTAAATAGGGGCCATGAGAAAATTAAGAGCTAATGATTTTTTTCCATTCCATTATGAAAGAAAAACATATTTCTGACATACCTGTTGCCCTTTTCATATATATGTACATTCACACATGTATATATCAACACATAACACCCACATACACACACATACACAATGTCAGTTGCCAACTGTTGATTAACAAGTGAATTTTCTTTTTGTTCGATGAGTTTGCAAGACTGCTTCTTTCTGATTTATCCGTAACAGCATCCTATTTGTTTTCTATCCAGAACACATCATTTTTTGTAATTAATTATTATTACCTTGTTTGTCTCCCCATAGACTGTGAGTCCTCCGTGGGTAGAAACTATTTCTATCTTACCCTCTACTGAATCCCCAGTGCCCAGCACCAAGGCTAATAGGAATGAGGCAGCCAGTAAGTATTTGTTGACTGATCACAGCCTGAACTTACTAATTGATTAATTAACTAATTAGTGCTTGGTTGAGTGTCTTCAAAATAAGGCTGGCGAGTTAGCTACTTGTAGTAGATTTTGCTAGTCCTGCAATAGATTTTGTTTCAGAGAAACCCCTGCAAACCAGAATACAGGCGCAAGCTCTCTCCTCTAGCAAGTCTTAGGAACCAGCCTTTAACCCTAGGAGAGAAGGTAGGCAGGGGATGGGAGGTGGAAGGAGAAACTGGCAAAGGGAAAGACAGGAAGTATTATTTTCCTGTTTACAGTTGGATGCAGGATAGTGAAGTTGAAGTCAAAACATACATACGGTGTTTTTAAATACAGGTATGGGACAAGAAATAGCCCATTCACTTAGAGAATAAATTCTCCCCCTCGCTTGCTCACTCTGACCCACTCTCTCTCTTCTCCATCCTTAATCCCTGACCTACATATTCCTAAATTTTTTTTTCATACTGTGTTTCAAAAAATTTACATATTATTTCCCCAAATGCCTTTTCCAGAATATATGTACTGATTTTTTATTCAGAAAAAAAATCATAAATATATGCATGTATGCAGCCAGGCTGTATATATGGTTATAAAGATGTGTGCATACCATCACAGTGTGAGCTGTTTATTTACTCTTGCTAATATAGCAGGGTAACACAGACAAGGAAAAATCAAAGCAGTAGATAATTTAAAAAATTATTCATATTTGACTCTAGGACACTAACAGTTTATTTAAACACCAGACTTCCCTTCCAGCCTTAATTCTATTTAGCTCAGGCTATTAAGACTAATTTATGTTTCAAAGGCATATACTAACTAATCATATGGGATAATGTATGTAAAAGTGTTCTGTGATTAAAAGTCTGATGTAAATGTAAGTTATTACCATAATAATTACGATTTTTCTTTTCAATTTACATATATATGGATATACGCCTATACATAATCTCTGTAGTCTAACTCAATTGTTTTTAAACATCTGTTCACAACCCAATACTGGACAAAGTTTTTCAAAATGAGAAATGTCAGAATAATGTGCTAAGTTTTCGTTACACTGAATTGATTACATTTTTTTCAAATGCTCTTTATTCAGAAATTAAATTCTTGCTGATGTCCTCTTTGTTTTATGAAATTATCATGATAACAAGTGGTGATTTTGAAAGTCCTTATTTGTCCCCAAAAAAGAAAATTTTCTTTTAAAATGATAGGTAATCTGGCTCGGCGCCCGTGGCTCAAGCAGCTAAGGCGCCAGCCACATACACCTAAGGTGGTGGGTTCAAATCCATCCTGGGCCCACTAAACAACAATGACGGCTGCAACCAAAAAATAGCCAGGTGTTATGGCGGGCACCTATGGTCCCAGCTACTTGGAAGGCTGAGGCAGGAGACTTGCTTGAGCCCAGGAGTTGGAGGTTGCTGGGAGCTGTGATGCCATGGCATTCTACCCAGAGGGACAGCTTGAGGCTCTGTCTCAAAAATAAATAAATAAATAAAATGATAGGTAATCTATGGAATCTAAAAGTCTGAAAAAGCTAATTCAGGCAAAAAGAAACCCCACCATGTCCATATTCTGTTTGAAACAAGGCTCCTCTTAACCTTTAGCAATCTCAATTCCAGAAATATTCAGAACACCCTAAAGGACCTGTCCTCTGGGCAGCTCCCTCCCTGGGTCCCACACTCCAGGCCCTGGGAGCTTATGTGTGTTCACTTCATTTTCCCAACAGAGCCCACGAGGAGCTCCACTTTGGAAGAATCCCCAAATCTTTTTTTTTTTTTTAATTGAATGTTAACTATGTACATTAATGCACTTCTGGGGTACAGTGTGGGGTTTTCACATGCATTCTGAAATACTTCCATCAAACTGGTCAACACAGCCTTCATGTCATTTTCTCAGTTATT